>OX387630.1:17610000-17655000 GCA_947568825.1 Sphinx pinastri
GGAAAAAATTGAAGAGTGGGGATAACGAAAATATATAAACCGGTAAGTATCCACTAAATGCTACAAAACGATATGCCACACTATATAGTTTTCATACAGATTGTTTATGAAATTAGACAAATCAGACAAACTTTAGTTTTGCAAACACTTTACTACGTGGATTTCTTAATACCTATACCGCGACAATGTATGAAGAGAATAAAATAAATTTCGCCGGAGCGCGACGTGCAGTACGTCGAAAGACGCGTCTCGGCGAGTACTTCAACGTTATATAAACAAACTATGTACGGTTGATACAAAAAATTGCAACCGTCAGCGAAACAGAGTAATTGTTAGAAATTTGGAAAAAATTGAAGAGTGGGGATAACGAAAATATATAAACCGGTAAGTATCCACTAAATGCTACAAAACGATATGCCACACTATATAGTTTTCATACAGATTGTTTATGAAATTAGACAAATCAGACAAACTTTAGTTTTGCAAACACTTTACTACGTGGATTTCTTAATACCTATACCGCGACAATGTATGAAGAGAATAAAATAAATTTCGCCGGAGCGCGACGTGCAGTACGTCGAAAGACGCGTCTCGGCGAGTACTTCACAAATATCGAATAATGTTAGGTACGGTTGGTACAAAAAATTTTCACCGTCAGCAAAAGTATGGGAATTAAAGAAATTTGGAAGAAATTGAGGGGGGAGAAAATCAAAATTATACGCAACGGTAAGTATTTATAAAATGCTATCAAACAATGTGCCACACTAAATAGTTTTCATACAAAAATTTCACAAAATTCGACGATTAGATTAGGTTAGTAGGTTAGGTTAGGTTAGGTTAGGTTTTTTTTTTTGGATAGGTGATCATTTAGCTTTAGAACTTTAGTTTTGCAAACACTTTACTACGTGGATTTCTTAATACCTATACCGCGACAATGTATGAAGAGAATAAAATAAATTTCGCCGGAGCGCAACGTGCAGTACGTCGAAAGACGCGTCTCGGCGAGTACTTCAACGTTATATAAACAAACTATGTACGGTTGATACAAAAAATTGCAACCGTCAGCGAAACAGAGTAATTGTTAGAAATTTGGAAAAAATTGAAGAGTGGGGATAACGAAAATATATAAACCGGTAAGTATCCACTAAATGCTACAAAACGATATGCCACACTATATAGTTTTCATACAGATTGTTTATGAAATTAGACAAATCAGACAAACTTTAGTTTTGCAAACACTTTACTACGTGGATTTCTTAATACCTATGTAATATGTTTGTGTGATGGCTTGTGACATATAATGATGAGACAGACGTTACTTAATAAAAGTATATTTATTATAATTAGACAATACATGACCAAGCAGTTGCCATCGGGACGCGGGAAGTGGAAGTCGTAGTGAGGTGACGGGAACAGGAATCACAAGACATAGTGGTGTGACTTTAGTAATACATAGTGATGTGACTTTAGTAATACAGCTTACAGACTATACATCATTATGTAACATCTCCCTTTTTCATTTTTTTTAAAACAAAGACCTCTCAAGACTAATTTGACCGATTGACAATTTATAGACTTAACATACATGACATGAAATTTACTTATACATTTGTGTAACTTAAAGACACAATTTAGTTCGACAATTACAGTTAACAATTAACAATCATATAATTCGTCTTGAAACCTAACTGGGGGTTTGACCTGTCTACCGCTTCTAGTTTTAAGTATACCCTTTTTCGGTTCTGCCATTCTCACTTCCTCAGTATGACAATTGCTCTGACTTATTTCTTGACTCTCTACTATCTTTGCTGGACTACTTTCCTTAGCAAGACTTGAAGACGGAGAACATAACAAGTGTTGACGATTTCTTCTAAATGTAGACCCATCTGGAGCTTCGACAATAAATGATCTAGGTTCATCACATTCCTTTATGACTTCTCCAGGTTGCCATTTAGATTCTGGTGTCTTCTTAAACATCACTTTATCTCCTTTCTTCACTTTAGACAAATTCTTTGACTTTTTATCATAATAAAATTTCTGTTTGACATTATTATGTTGTTTTATTTTCCTATATTCCTTATGACTTATTATTTTAGGTTGCAGGTGCTTAACAACAGTAGGTATTAGTGTTCTGAGACGACGAGACATCAATAACTCAGCGGGAGATGGTAAGTTGCCTCTAGGTGTGGTTCTATATTGCAGTAACGCAAGATGAGGATCATCTCCTGACTCAGCACATTTGGTAAGTATGCGCTTTACTATTTTTACTCCAGATTCCACTAATCCATTTGAACGTGACAGGTAAGGACTAGACGTTGTATGACACATACCCCAAGAATCTACAAATTGCTTAAATTCTTGTGAACTATATGGTGGACCATTATCTGACATTATATTTACTGGAATCCCATGACGACTAAATATAGATTTTAAAACATTTATCAATGATTTTGCTCCTGTTGAGCTGACATTGGCTATTTCTATGTAATTAGAATAGTAATCTTCGACGACGACAATAGTTTGACCTTTGAATTTTAAAAAATCTATACCAACTTTTTCCCAAGGAAAAGAACTAATTTTATGAGACATGAGAGGTTCAGGGGGATTCGCATTTCTGTGTGACAAACAGATCTCACAATTTTCTACAGTTTGTTGTATATCATGTGACATTAATGGCCAATATACAACTCCTCTTGCAAAATTTTTCGACTTTTCAATACCTTGATGACCATTATGGATCATTTTCAAAATTTCTGACCTCAATTCTTTAGGTATAATAAGACTGTTACCTTTTAATAGCAGACCTTTGACAGCATGTATTTCATGACGACAGTTCCAATAAGGTAAGACTAATTTGTTGACTTCAGATTTTCTATCAGGCCATCCCTTATGATAGTAATTCTTCAGCAGTTGCAGACTTTCGTCTTTTCCTTGTAATATAAAAAAATAAAAATATTATTAGTTTGGGTGTTTTAAGGTTAACAAACACCGGGTTTCGGGCGCCAGGCAGAGCAATCACACAAGACTACTATTGCCGATTTACTAAACAAAATAAGCCAGATAATAGTCAGTCGGCGCATTAGCTTTTGATCTTAGGGGAGTGGAAAATTAAAACCAAATTAGTTTAATTAATTAGGCTATATTTCCGTAGACACTGTTACATTTATATATATTAAAATTATGATCATTTATAGAAATTTTGACATTATTATTTATCCCAAATTTACAATTAGTTCTAAACCTAGATCTGTCATTAGTGCACTCTTTGTGATTACGCAAATATCACTGGATAATCCAGTCCACGTTCGCAGAAGGCGTTCTAACAATTAAAAGGTACGTACCTCATGGCAACAAACAGGTTACCTCTAACATACTCATAGCGAGATTCAGAAGAATTATCCTCTTGCAATGAAGTAGCCAGACAGCAAGCCAGTTAACAATCCATGCAGGCCTCTTCACAAGATGGCGGATCTGCAGCCAAAGCGCAGATAATCCGACCAAGCAGATTGCAGAACATGCGATAAATTTCCAAGCAAATACGTAGTAAAACGTAGATAAATCCAAAACGTAACGTAAACGTAAGGTAAACCAAAACGTAAACGTAATCCAAAACGAAACGTAATCCAAAACCAAACCGAAACGACCGCAGAGCTGAAACAATATCATTACTTTAGTAATGGCTACAGCTGCGTGATTCACAATTTAATCAATATTTTATTAAAAGCAAAGTTTTACGAACCGGCCGTTTATTAAAAATTCTCGAATTCAGCCGAAACAATGGTGCTTGAGTTCAGCAACCAACTGTAAAGAGCACGACAACGTAAATTCATCAACTCGTGTTAACGTCACCAACGTTATATTCAAAATTTAGGAATAAATGGACTCACCATAAAAATAACACCGCACCACTTTGGTTTGTATGTTCTAATATCAAACTAAGCCATTGTAGGCTTTTAAATCTATCTAAACGATAAGATCACTTTAGATTTTCACATAGCGATCTTGACTCTCGAGCAAATGGAAGGAAAGTGACGTTTTTAGAGACGTCCCGCCGAAATGACACTCGCGCGCACTAGAGATGTGACGTTCAAAATCGTTAAATCAGACTAAATTTCTGTACTATCTGTGGTAACATAATAAATATGTTACATCACATACTTTCCCAAAAAATAAAAGAACAAAGTTCTTTTATGAACTTGAAATTTAAGATAAAATCCGAATAATTAAAAACGAGAAAATGCTAAATTAAGTTTTTCGAAATTCTAGGAAAATAGCCAACCTTATACTATCTTTATAAAATAAATTGATAAACTTGTAAAAGAAGATCATGCAAGTCAACTTTCAAGTCATCAATGAAAATTATTAACCTACAGTTAATCAAGACATCTTCTTCCTGACTAAAAGTCCTTAACTAAATTACACATCTAACATAACCACCATTTGAGATTAGCTAAACAAAATTGTCGCTAACTCTAACCTTTACGAAAACCAACTTATTCAAACCTAGGAGATTAGTTAGACAAAACTGTCACTAACTCATAATACCTACTCCAAACCGTTATAGTAAATTCTGAGATTAGTTAGACAAAATAGTCACTAACTCGTAATACCTCTACTCTTCCAACTCTCTTCTAAGAAAACAGTTAGGCCATTTAGCCACCGTCTCACCTACACAACTCAACACACATCTACCCTTCCAACTTTCTTCTAAGAAAACAGTTAGGCTATTTAGCCACCGTCTCACCTATACAACTCAACACACACACCAATATCAGTTAGGGAAAATTCCGCTGATCTAAAACTCAAAAACATTGTGAAGCGAAGCGTACTTCTCAAAAGTGAAGCATCAAGGAAAAATGTTTCCTATAATAGAAAATGACATTCCGCGGTCAGCACAACTCTACTCCGACTTTCTGAACGCGAAAGCATTGCAAAAATATCATATTACGATCGGCACAACTCTACTCCGAACTTCCGAACGCAATAGATAAAATTGTGACCAGTCCAAATATCTGAGAGCAAAACATCTCACAAAAGAAACACAATTATTAGGGCCGACACACTCCGACTTTTCGTACCTAATAATGTGGGAACAAAGGTAACTTAAGCATAAGCTGAAGTTCAAAAATTGTTTGTCTGCCTCAAGTGAGCACAGCACAAACTTTGGTCTGAGACAAAAGTACACAGAGCAAAACCAAAAGGTCTGATGCTGGTGCATACAGAGCTTACATAAGTAGATATATCTAACTACTTCTAAAATGTTACAAAATATATATTTGTAAAAGCAGAGAAGACAAAAAGAAAATATGTATGTATTTTCCTTATACAATAATTATGTACAAAACGACAACATCTTTGTACAACAAAATATAAAATAGATATAAGATCTATTTCAGTTGGAAATTGAGCTAATGAATAACTCCTTGTAAGAACATAGCTGTTTTATTTATTCCAAAATGTCCTAAAAATCTTTAATAGAAAATAAGTACAGAATTCTATATTATGACAAAAAGTTTCCTAACATACATCCCTTTCAAAGAGCGATCCACAAACATGCTTTCTTCTAATCCATCCACAAGCAGACGCTCGGCTTCAGTCAAAATACACAATTCAAAAACTTTAATTCAAAGAAATACCAAAAGTTTTAATTTAATATTTAATTATGTCTTTGACATGGTAACGACCAGTATAGCCTTTAGCCAAGTCTTTCAAAACATAAACGTTATCAGAAACTTTTTCTAAAACTTCACATTTTATAAATTTAGGAGCAAGTTTCGCCGAAAAATATGCCGGGGCATTAGAATGTACAAAACTACGTTTCCAACAAATATCACCAACCGAAAGAGAAATGACTTTCCTTCCTTTATTATAATAAGAAGCGTTACGCTTATAGGCTTTTAATAAATTCGTTTGCACCTTAGCGTAAACTTCACTCAACGAATTTAATGAATAAGCATAACAATTACGACTACCTAACTCAAGCTGCGCTAAATCATCAATCGATCCACTGAATCGATGAAGAGATGAGTCAAAAATAAGTTCACGACCAAACATGAGATAATTGGGCGTAAAATCAGTTGCTAAATTAACGTTATTATTGAGAGCAAGTTGTACATGTGGGAGAAAGTTTGACCAAGACCTATGGTCATCCTTAACATAGCAGGATATACAAAATTCTATAACTTTGTTATAACGCTCTACGGGATTGTTTTGAGGAGTGTATAGAGTGTTGTAAAATATTTTCGTTATATTATAGCTTTTTAAGAAATTCACGAACGCTTTATTAGTAAATTGAGAAGCATTATCAAGAATGAATAACTGAGGAGTTCCAAATTTAAGAAATATTTCTTTCTCAAGAATTTTACAAATAATTCTAGTAGTAGCATTTTTCATGGGGAAAATCCAACAGTATTTAGTGAAAACATCTACAATTGAAAGAATGTAACGATAACCGGAATAAGTTTTAGGTAAAATACCAATTATTATCAATAAAGAATTTCAAATAAGGTCTAGTATCTTTAGGAGTTGAAAAGAGAATAGGAGCAGAACTATGAATTTTAAAGAAAACTTTTAAATAATCTAACCAATCAGAAAATTCTTTTCTTCTAGTATTGTCATCAGGTGCGTATGAAGATTTAGCAACAAAATTGGAAAATTTATTTTTTAAGTTTAGATTGGAATTTAAGTTTATAATTTTTAATAGCCATTGATACACTAGGCGATTTCTTAGAAATCCGTGATCGATGGAAACAAATTAGTTTTTCTTTTGATGGGGGCAAAGAATCTTTAATATGAGATAAAGTTATCAAATCCCTAGTATCAGGTAAAATATTTGAAATTTCAGGAGCAACAGAAGGTACCAAATTCTCCCTAGTCTCGAAAAGACCATCCGTCTGAGTCTCGGCATCCATATTTGAAATCTCAAAGTAAACTCACAATAATCTGAATTAAAACTTCTCAAGAATGCAATTAAGTAACCACGAGTAATATCAATAATTTTTGAAAATGTTTAAAAATGTTGTAAAATTGTTATATTAAACTTTAAGAAATTATATTGTTTAAGTTTAAAGAGTGCAGTATTGACTTACAAAATTGTAATATTAAATTAATTACAATGTTTTAATATTATCAATAATAAATGGGAACAAGTTTCCCGGCTTAACAGAATTAACTTATGTTAACCGTGATCTAAAGTTTTAACACAGAAATATAAGTGTTATATTTAAGTAATAATAACATTAGTTGACTTGACACTGTCTTAATCATTATACACAGAAAGTATATTATGAGGTTAGAATAATGTTTAACTGAATCTACAGGTTAATTTTAAACACAAATGTTAAGTAACATTATAAGATCTACAAAGTCAGAAACTATTATACATACATGAACTGTTGTGCTGATAACGCCTTTCTCGAAGTAGTTGTTTTTATTTAGAGCTATGATTCTATACAATACAAAGGAAAAGTACACAGTAACCCCGTCACATCCCGAACGTTATAATATGCAAATTATGCATTTTGCAATCACAAGCAATATTATTTATGGTCAAATTATTAAATATTAATCAATGACTTTATATAAAAGTCTCAAAAGCTAGAAATAAGCATGAACATGAACAGCAAATGGAGTTCTTAATAAATCCCTGCATAAGTGTCAGTCAACAATTAAGCTAGTTGCTTATATTATACAACATGCTAATAGCGTCAATAAAGCTACAACTATTATGTACTCACAATTATTAGAGTGCAATAATGACCTAAAATATGACAGTATCTACTCAAGTCCCTGAGCGTACAGCGCCAATTAATTGTAATATAAAAAAATAAAAATATTATTAGTTTGGGTGTTTTAAGGTTAACAAACACCGGGTTTCGGGCGCCAGGCAGAGCAATCACACAAGACTACTATTGCCGATTTACTAAACAAAATAAGCCAGATAATAGTCAGTCGGCGCATTAGCTTTTGATCTTAGGGGAGTGGAAAATTAAAACCAAATTAGTTTAATTAATTAGGCTATATTTCCGTAGACACTGTTACATTTATATATATTAAAATTATGATCATTTATAGAAATTTTGACATTATTATTTATCCCAAATTTACAATTAGTTCTAAACCTAGATCTGTCATTAGTGCACTCTTTGTGATTACGCAAATATCACTGGATAATCCAGTCCACGTTCGCAGAAGGCGTTCTAACAATTAAAAGGTACGTACCTCATGGCAACAAACAGGTTACCTCTAACATACTCATAGCGAGATTCAGAAGAATTATCCTCTTGCAATGAAGTAGCCAGACAGCAAGCCAGTTAACAATCCATGCAGGCCTCTTCACAAGATGGCGGATCTGCAGCCAAAGCGCAGATAATCCGACCAAGCAGATTGCAGAACATGCGATAAATTTCCAAGCAAATACGTAGTAAAACGTAGATAAATCCAAAACGTAACGTAAACGTAAGGTAAACCAAAACGTAAACGTAATCCAAAACGAAACGTAATCCAAAACCAAACCGAAACGACCGCAGAGCTGAAACAATATCATTACTTTAGTAATGGCTACAGCTGCGTGATTCACAATTTAATCAATATTTTATTAAAAGCAAAGTTTTACGAACCGGCCGTTTATTAAAAATTCTCGAATTCAGCCGAAACAATGGTGCTTGAGTTCAGCAACCAACTGTAAAGAGCACGACAACGTAAATTCATCAACTCGTGTTAACGTCACCAACGTTATATTCAAAATTTAGGAATAAATGGACTCACCATAAAAATAACACCGCACCACTTTGGTTTGTATGTTCTAATATCAAACTAAGCCATTGTAGGCTTTTAAATCTATCTAAACGATAAGATCACTTTAGATTTTCACATAGCGATCTTGACTCTCGAGCAAATGGAAGGAAAGTGACGTTTTTAGAGACGTCCCGCCGAAATGACACTCGCGCGCACTAGAGATGTGACGTTCAAAATCGTTAAATCAGACTAAATTTCTGTACTATCTGTGGTAACATAATAAATATGTTACATCCTGTCGCTTCTGTGAGCCACTGGAGACGTTCTGCTGAAATAGGTAAGTTGTTTACAAGCATATTGACATGAACCATGACATCTTCATCCAGCTCATCCTCACTGGACTCAGGCAAAGCTGCTCGTGACAATGAATCAGCTATGTACATTTTAGTACCAGGTTTGTATTCAACTCTTAAATCATAAGCTTGTATTCTCAACATTAACCTCTGTAGACGTGTTGGAACTTCTGCTAAAGGCTTTTTAAATAAAGTGATTAATGGACGATGGTCTGTTTCGACAGTGACTATTTTACCATAGACATATTGATGAAAACGAATACATCCAAAGACAATGGCATACAATTCTTTTTCAATCTGTGCCATACGTTTCTGACTTGACGTTAAAGTTTTAGAAGCATAGCAAATTGGACGATTGTCCTGAAGCAAGACTGCACCGACTGCTGACTGACTTGAATCTACTGACAAGACTACTGACTTTTTGACATTATAATGTGACAAGACTGGTGCCTGACAAATAATATTCTTAAGACGTGTAAATATAGCTTCATGACTTTCGTTCCATGACCATTGACTTGACTTTTTTAATAAGAGACGTAGAGGTTCAGTTTCCTCTGATAAATTTTTAATAAATGTTCCTAAGTAATTCAAAATACCTAGAAACCGTTGTAAATCCTTTAGACACATAGGAGACGGCATATCCTTGATAGCCCTGACTTTTTCTGGATCAGGTGACACACCCTGTTGTGAAAATATATGACCCAAATATTTGACTTGTGTATGACCAAATTTACACTTACTTTTATTAAATTTTAAATTGACTTGTTGTGCCTTCATAAATACTCTTTGCAAATTTTCATTATGTTCTCGACGATCCTTACCATAGACTAATATATCATCCGCATAGACCATGACTCCAGGCAAAACACCAAATGTTTCAGTCATTATACGATGAAATATTTCAGGGGCACAATTAATACCAAATGGTAATCTTTTAAATCTATACCGACCAAAAGGAGTATTGAATGTACACAACATTGAACTTTCTAAGTCCAGACGGATTACCCAAAATCCACTACTAGCATCAAGAGTAGAAAAACATGATGCACCATGCAGCTTAGATCGTACATTATCAATAGTAGGTATTGGATAATGTGATCGACAGATAGCTTCGTTTAAGTTTCTTGGATCGAGACAGACTCTAAGTTGACCATTCTTTTTCTCAACTAATAAAAGTGAACTCACCCATGATGTTGGCTCAGTGACCTTTGTGATAACATCCAGACTTTCCATGTTGTCGAGTTCCTTCTTCAGTCTATCATGAAGTGAGAATGGAATTTTCCGAGGTGAATCAATCTTAGGACGTATATCATTATTAATTGTGATATGACATTCACCTGGTAGACAGCCCAATCCATCAAATACAGACTTAAACTTAGACAAAAGACTTTGTAAATAAGTATCTTTTTTGACACAATATGACTTAAGTTCAGAATTATTTTCCTGTGTCTGCGACCAACAATTATTATTGCTATTTATAAAATTTGACATTTTATGACATATAGCTAGACTTGACACATTATTTTGACTTTGACAGTTGTTTAATTTTTTAATCTTAAACATTCTTTTAATGAGACCTAATTCTAAACATGTATTTCCACCAATAACAGTTGGGGATGACACTCTTGTAATGATAAAATTAATATTTTTAATCTGTGTTTGATGACTATTATTAAAAACACAATTAAATTTTTGTTGACCTAATATTGGTATGCTATTCCCACAGTATGAAGTTACTTTGGCATGACAAGGTGAAAATTCTTTGACAACATTTAGTGACTTAAATAAATTGTATGACATTACATTGGCATCACTACCAGTGTCCAATATACATTTTACATTTACATTGTTAATAGTTAAATTTATACTCCAATCTGATTGTTTTGACTGACTCGAATTTAAATTTCCAACTAACAAATTATTATCTGAGACCTTACCTTTGACATTTTCACCATTTTCTAATTTCACAAGTTTAACCGACTTAGACTTACAGAACGCTTCATAATGTCCTCTAATTTTGCACTGCCTACACTTTGCATATCTAGCAGGACACATGTACTTATGCACTTGACCACACCTAGTGCATTTAGTTCTGTCTTGAGACTGCGACCTGGCTCTTGACTGTGAGCTTGCTCGTGACTGCGGTTTGGTTGATGACTTATGCTGATAGAAGACATTGGTAGATGACTCTTTAAATTCTGCAGTATGAGACTTCGCGGATACTATGCTTTGAGCAAGATTTCGCGCCTTTTCGACTGACAAATCTTCTTCCAGCAACAACTTTTCTTTGACATGATCAAAATTTTCATGCATATTAGTAATGAAAATATCTTTTATCATACGATCTTCTAGACTACCAAACTCACATGACTTGCTTTTGTTGATTAAACGTGTTAGGAAATCTTCTAAACTTTCATCTACTTTTTGTTTAGTAGTAAAAAACTTATAACACTCATACGTTATGTTTCTTTTGGGTACAAAGTACTGTTCAAATTTTTCAACCAGTGTAGAAAATTTTACCTCTTCTATATTTAGGTTAAAAGTGTTGAATATATCAAGACATTCGTTGCCGATAAAGTGCAACAAGACAGCCACTTTGCGATCATCGGGCTCATCAAACATGGCGCTCGCTTTCATAAAAATGACAAAACTTTGGTACCATCTTTTCCAGTTCGTTGACAGATTTCCTTCCAGACTCATGGGCTTAATGTTACCCATAATGTTGAGCTTCTTGGATGACTTGGACGACTCGGAAGCCATTTCTTGCTGCTCGCCACGTGCCGTGTCTTCATCACTTTTAGACATATTTGATTATTTTTTACTTGACTTGACTTCTGACACCATGTAATATGTTTGTGTGATGGCTTGTGACATATAATGATGAGACAGACGTTACTTAATAAAAGTATATTTATTATAATTAGACAATACATGACCAAGCAGTTGCCATCGGGACGCGGGAAGTGGAAGTCGTAGTGAGGTGACGGGAACAGGAATCACAAGACATAGTGGTGTGACTTTAGTAATACATAGTGATGTGACTTTAGTAATACAGCTTACAGACTATACATCATTATGTAACAACCTATACCGCGACAATGTATGAAGAGAATAAAATAAATTTCGCCGGAGCGCGACGTGCAGTACGTCGAAAGACGCGTCTCGGCGAGTACTTCACAAATATCGAATAATGTTAGGTACGGTTGGTACAAAAAGTTTTCACCGTCAGCAAAAGTATGGGAATTAAAGAAATTTGGAAGAAATTGAGGGGGGAGAAAATCAAAATTATACGCAACGGTAAGTATTTATAAAATGCTATCAAACAATGTGCCACACTAAATAGTTTTCATACAAAAATTTCACAAAATTCGACGATTAGGTTAGGTTAGTAGGTTAGGTTAGGTTAGGTTAGGTTTTTTTTTTTTGGATAGGTGATCATTTAGCTTTAGAACTTTAGTTTTGCAAACACTTTACTACGTGGATTTCTTAATACCTATACCGCGACAATGTATGAAGAGAATAAAATAAATTTCGCCGGAGCGCGACGTGCAGTACGTCGAAAGACGCGTCTCGGCGAGTACTTCAACGTTATATAAACAAACTATGTACGGTTGATACAAAAAATTGCAACCGTCAGCGAAACAGAGTAATTGTTAGAAATTTGGAAAAAATTGAAGAGTGGGGATAACGAAAATATATAAACCGGTAAGTATCCACTAAATGCTACAAAACGATATGCCACACTATATAGTTTTCATACAGATTGTTTATGAAATTAGACAAATCAGACAAACTTTAGTTTTGCAAACACTTTACTACGTGGATTTCTTAATACCTATACCGCGACAATGTATGAAGAGAATAAAATAAATTTCGCCGGAGCGCGACGTGCAGTACGTCGAAAGACGCGTCTCGGCGAGTACTTCAACGTTATATAAACAAACTATGTACGGTTGATACAAAAAATTGCAACCGTCAGCGAAACAGAGTAATTGTTAGAAATTTGGAAAAAATTGAAGAGTGGGGATAACGAAAATATATAAACCGGTAAGTATCCACTAAATGCTACAAAACGATATGCCACACTATATAGTTTTCATACAGATTGTTTATGAAATTAGACAAATCAGACAAACTTTAGTTTTGCAAACACTTTACTACGTGGATTTCTTAATACCTATACCGCGACAATGTATGAAGAGAATAAAATAAATTTCGCCGGAGCGCGACGTGCAGTACGTCGAAAGACGCGTCTCGGCGAGTACTTCAACGTTATATAAACAAACTATGTACGGTTGATACAAAAAATTGCAACCGTCAGCGAAACAGAGTAATTGTTAGAAATTTGGAAAAAATTGAAGAGTGGGGATAACGAAAATATATAAACCGGTAAGTATCCACTAAATGCTACAAAACGATATGCCACACTATATAGTTTTCATACAGATTGTTTATGAAATTAGACAAATCAGACAAACTTTAGTTTTGCAAACACTTTACTACGTGGATTTCTTAATACCTATACCGCGACAATGTATGAAGAGAATAAAATAAATTTCGCCGGAGCGCGACGTGCAGTACGTCGAAAGACGCGTCTCGGCGAGTACTTCACAAATATCGAATAATGTTAGGTACGGTTGGTACAAAAAATTTTCACCGTCAGCAAAAGTATGGGAATTAAAGAAATTTGGAAGAAATTGAGAGGGGAGAAAATCAAAATTATACGCAACGGTAAGTATTTATAAAATGCTATCAAACAATGTGCCACACTAAATAGTTTTCATACAAAAATTTCACAAAATTCGACGATTAGGTTAGGTTAGTAGGTTAGGTTAGGTTAGGTTTTTTTTTTTGGATAGGTGATCATTTAGCTTTAGAACTTTAGTTTTGCAAACACTTTACTTCGTGGATTTCTTAATACCTATACCGCGACAATGTATGAAGAGAATAAAATAAATTTCGCCGGAGCGCGACGTGCAGTACGTCGAAAGACGCGTCTCGGCGAGTACTTCAACGTTATATAAACAAACTATGTACGGTTGATACAAAAAATTGCAACCGTCAGCGAAACAGAGTAATTGTTAGAAATTTGGAAAAAATTGAAGAGTGGGGATAACGAAAATATATAAACCGGTAAGTATCCACTAAATGCTACAAAACGATATGCCACACTATATAGTTTTTATACAGATTGTTTATGAAATTAGACAAATCAGACAAACTTTAGTTTTGCAAACACTTTACTACGTGGATTTCTTAATACCTATACCGCGACAATGTATGAAGAGAATAAAATAAATTTCGCCGGAGCGCGACGTGCAGTACGTCGAAAGACGCGTCTCGGCGAGTACTTCACAAATATCGAATAATGTTAGGTACGGTTGGTACAAAAAATTTTCACCGTCAGCAAAAGTATGGGAATTAAAGAAATTTGGAAGAAATTGAGAGGGGAGAAAATCAAAATTATACGCAACGGTAAGTATTTATAAAATGCTATCAAACAATGTGCCACACTAAATAGTTTTCATACAAAAATTTCACTAAATTCGACGATTAGGTTAGGTTAGTAGGTTAGGTTAGGTTAGGTTTTTTTTTTTGGATAGGTGATCATTTAGCTTTAGAACTTTAGTTTTGCAAACACTTTACTTCGTGGATTTCTTAATACCTATACCGCGACAATGTATGAAGAGAATAAAATAAATTTCGCCGGAGCGCGACGTGCAGTACGTCGAAAGACGCGTCTCGGCGAGTACTTCAACGTTATATAAACAAACTATGTACGGTTGATACAAAAAATTGCAACCGTCAGCGAAACAGAGTAATTGTTAGAAATTTGGAAAAAATTGAAGAGTGGGGATAACGAAAATATATAAACCGGTAAGTATCCACTAAATGCTACAAAACGATATGCCACACTATATAGTTTTCATACAGATTGTTTATGAAATTAGACAAATCAGACAAACTTTAGTTTTGCAAACACTTTACTACGTGGATTTCTTAATACCTATACCGCGACAATGTATGAAGAGAATAAAATAAATTTCGCCGGAGCGCGACGTGCAGTACGTCGAAAGACGCGTCTCGGCGAGTACTTCACAAATATCGAATAATGTTAGGTACGGTTGGTACAAAAAATTTTCACCGTCAGCAAAAGTATGGGAATTAAAGAAATTTGGAAGAAATTGAGGGGGGAGAAAATCAAAATTATTGTGCCACACTAAATAGTTTTCATACAAAAATTTCACAAAATTCGACGATTAGGTTAGGTTAGTAGGTTAGGTTAGGTTAGGTTAGGTTTTTTTTTTTTGGATAGGTGATCATTTAGCTTTAGAACTTTAGTTTTGCAAACACTTTACTACGTGGATTTCTTAATACCTATACCGCGACAATGTATGAAGAGAATAAAATAAATTTCGCCGGAGCGCGACGTGCAGTACGTCGAAAGACGCGTCTCGGCGAGTACTTCACAAATATCGAATAATGTTAGGTACGGTTGGTACAAAAAATTTTCACCGTCAGCAAAAGTATGGGAATTAAAGAAATTTGGAAGAAATTGAGAGGGGAGAAAATCAAAATTATACGCAACGGTAAGTATTTATAAAATGCTATCAAACAATGTGCCACACTAAATAGTTTTCATACAAAAATTTCACAAAATTCGACGATTAGGTTAGGTTAGTAGGTTAGGTTAGGTTAGGTTTTTTTTTTTGGATAGGTGATCATTTAGCTTTAGAACTTTAGTTTTGCAAACACTTTACTTCGTGGATTTCTTAATACCTATACCGCGACAATGTATGAAGAGAATAAAATAAATTTCGCCGGAGCGCGACGTGCAGTACGTCGAAAGACGCGTCTCGGCGAGTACTTCACAAATATCGAATAATGTTAGGTACGGTTGGTACAAAAAATTTTCACCGTCAGCAAAAGTATGGGAATTAAAGAAATTTGGAAGAAATTGAGAGGGGAGAAAATCAAAATTATACGCAACGGTAAGTATTTATAAAATGCTATCAAACAATGTGCCACACTAAATAGTTTTCATACAAAAATTTCACTAAATTCGACGATTAGGTTAGGTTAGTAGGTTAGGTTAGGTTAGGTTTTTTTTTTTGGATAGGTGATCATTTAGCTTTAGAACTTTAGTTTTGCAAACACTTTACTTCGTGGATTTCTTAATACCTATACCGCGACAATGTATGAAGAGAATAAAATAAATTTCGCCGGAGCGCGACGTGCAGTACGTCGAAAGACGCGTCTCGGCGAGTACTTCAACGTTATATAAACAAACTATGTACGGTTGATACAAAAAATTGCAACCGTCAGCGAAACAGAGTAATTGTTAGAAATTTGGAAAAAATTGAAGAGTGGGGATAACGAAAATATATAAACCGGTAAGTATCCACTAAATGCTACAAAACGATATGCCACACTATATAGTTTTCATACAGATTGTTTATGAAATTAGACAAATCAGACAAACTTTAGTTTTGCAAACACTTTACTACGTGGATTTCTTAATACCTATACCACGACAATGTATGAAGAGAATAAAATAAATTTCGCCGGAGCGCGACGTGCAGTACGTCGAAAGACGCGTCTCGGCGAGTACTTCACAAATATCGAATAATGTTAGGTACGGTTGGTACAAAAAATTTTCACCGTCAGCAAAAGTATGGGAATTAAAGAAATTTGGAAGAAATTGAGGGGGGAGAAAATCAAAATTATACGCAACGGTAAGTATTTATAAAATGCTATCAAACAATGTGCCACACTAAATAGTTTTCATACAAAAATTTCACAAAATTCGACGATTAGGTTAGGTTAGTAGGTTAGGTTAGGTTAGGTTAGGTTTTTTTTTTTTGGATAGGTGATCATTTAGCTTTAGAACTTTAGTTTTGCAAACACTTTACTACGTGGATTTCTTAATACCTATACCGCGACAATGTATGAAGAGAATAAAATAAATTTCGCCGGAGCGCGACTTGCAGTACGTCGAAAGACGCGTCTCTGCGAGTACTTCAACGTTATATAAACAAACTATGTACGGTTGATACAAAAAATTGCAACCGTCAGCGAAACAGAGTAATTGTTAGAAATTTGGAAAAAATTTAAGAGTGGGGATTACGAAAATATATAAACCGGTAAGTATCCACTAAATGCTACAAAACGATATGCCACACTATATAGTTTTCATACAGATTGTTTATGAAATTAGACAAATCAGACAAACTTTAGTTTTGCAAACACTTTACTACGTGGATTTCTTAATACCTATACCGCGACAATGTATGAAGAGAATAAAATAAATTTCGCCGGAGCGCGACGTGCAGTACGTCGAAAGACGCGTCTCGGCGAGTACTTCACAAATATCGAATAATGTTAGGTACGGTTGGTACAAAAAATTTTCACCGTCAGCAAAAGTATGGGAATTAAAGAAATTTGGAAGAAATTGAGGGGGGAGAAAATCAAAATTATACGCAACGGTAAGTATTTATAAAATGCTATCAAACAATGTGCCACACTAAATAGTTTTCATACAAAAATTTCACAAAATTCGACGATTAGGTTAGGTTAGTAGGTTAGGTTAGGTTAGGTTAGGTTTTTATTTTTGGATAGGTGATCATTTAGCTTTAGAACTTTAGTTTTGCAAACACTTTACTACGTGGATTTCTTAATACCTATACCGCGACAATGTATGAAGAGAATAAAATAAATTTCGCCGGAGCGCGACGTGCAGGACGTCGAAAGACGCGTCTCGGCGAGTACTTCAACGTTATATAAACAAACTATGTACGGTTGATACAAAAAATTGCAACCGTCAGCGAAACAGAGTAATTGTTAGAAATTTGGAAAAAATTGAAGAGTGGGGATAACGAAAATATATAAACCGGTAAGTATCCACTAAATGCTACAAAACGATATGCCACACTATATAGTTTTCATACAGATTGTTTATGAAATTAGACAAATCAGACAAACTTTAGTTTTGCAAACACTTTACTACGTGGATTTCTTAATACCTATACCGCGACAATGTATGAAGAGAATAAAATAAATTTCGCCGGAGCGCGACGTGCAGTACGTCGAAAGACGCGTCTTGGCGAGTACTTCAACGTTATATAAACAAACTATGTACGGTTGATACAAAAAATTGCAACCGTCAGCGAAACAGAGTAATTGTTAGAAATTTGGAAAAAATTGAAGAGTGGGGATAACGAAAATATATAAACCGGTAAGTATCCACTAAATGCTACAAAACGATATGCCACACTATATAGTTTTCATACAGATTGTTTATGAAATTAGACAAATCAGACAAACTTTAGTTTTGCAAACACTTTACTACGTGGATTTCTTAATACCTATACCGCGACAATGTATGAAGAGAATAAAATAAATTTCGCCGGAGCGCGACGTGCAGTACGTCGAAAGACGCGTCTCGGCGAGTACTTCACAAATATCGAATAATGTTAGGTACGGTTGGTACAAAAAATTTTCACCGTCAGCAAAAGTATGGGAATTAAAGAAATTTGGAAGAAATTGAGGGGGGAGAAAATCAAAATTATACGCAACGGTAAGTATTTATAAAATGCTATCAAACAATGTGCCACACTAAATAGTTTTCATACAAAAATTTCACAAAATTCGACGATTAGGTTAGGTTAGTAGGTTAGGTTAGGTTAGGTTAGGTTTTTTTTTTTTGGATAGGTGATCATTTAGCTTTAGAACTTTAGTTTTGCAAACACTTTACTTCGTGGATTTCTTAATACCTATACCGCGACAATGTATGAAGAGAATAAAATAAATTTCGCCGGAGCGCGACGTGCAGTACGTCGAAAGACGCGTCTCGGCGAGTACTTCACAAATATCGAATAATGTTAGGTACGGTTGGTACAAAAAATTTTCACCGTCAGCAAAAGTATGGGAATTAAAGAAATTTGGAAGAAATTGAGGGGGGAGAAAATCAAAATTATACGCAACGGTAAGTATTTATAATATGCTATCAAACAATGTGCCACACTAAATAGTTTTCATACAAAAATTTCACAAAATTCGACGATTAGGTTAGGTTAGTAGGTTAGGTTAGGTTAGGTTAGGTTTTTTTTTTTTTTTGGATAGGCGATCCTGCAGTCAACACCGGGGGAAACCTGCGAATGGGATACTGGAGTCCCCCGGCTTGACGACTGCAGGGGCCTGGAGGGGACGTGGGAGAGGGATATGGAAGGAAAGCTGGGGGACGGGAGGAAGGTTCCCAGGATGGGCGGAAAGAGAGGATGCCAGGAAATGTTCGCGGGACCTTTTAGGCCTCAATGTGTTATACAACCAAGAGGTATACACACTGACTGTGTGCCTCGGCCCGCGACTAATGTTCCCCCGCGCATGGGCGTGCATTGGGTGTGAAGACCCAGAGCACAAGAATTGCCTCGGGGGGCGGTTAGGTTAGGTTAGGTTAGGTTAGGTTAGGTTAGGTTTTTTTTTTTTGGGGTAGGCGGTCCTACAGTCAACACCGGGGGAAACCTGCGAATGGGATACAGGAGTCCCCCGGCTTAACGACTGTAGGGGCCTGGGAGAAAATTAAAGGAGAAATTGGGAGAGGGTGTGTAGGGGTTAGAGAAAGGATATAATAAAAGATTAATAATTTCACTGTTTTTTTTTTTTTTTTTTTTTTTTCTTTCTTTCGTAGATACGGATCGATTATATCAGTTCATATATGATAATTACATTTTTCCTTTTTGTTTTTGTTGGTTTGTTTTTTTTGGATTTTTGTTGTTTTTTGTATTTTTTGTTCTTTTTTGTAATTTTGAAATCAATGTCCGTGGAGGCCCGGAGCTTGTTGATGGCATCCAGGTTGGGCAGGATGTCACGGGTGTGTTGACCCTGTTGGCCCTCCAGGTATGTGGCGTTGCTTGCTGTGTAGCTGTTTTTCTTCGCTAGTTTTTTGACATAGCTGACAGGGAAGTGTGTGTATTCATAACTGCGATGTGAGTGGGCTGCGGCTTTTGCCGCAGTGTCCGCCGCCTCATTGCCTTCTATGCCAACATGTGCTTTGACCCAGACGATCTTGAACGTGCCGCTGTTTTCTGTGATTTGTTTCCGTGCCAGGTGTATGTGAGCAACAAATGGGTTTGTGCTGTTTGTGTTACTGATTTCCTGTGTGGCGCTCATGGAGTCCGTGTATATTGTGACGTTGTTTATTTGTTTTTGGATTGTCCAATCGCAAGCTTTAGTGATGGCGAGTAGCTCAGCCTTATAGACAGAGCAGCTGCTGTGAAGTTTATAGGCTCTTATTGTGTGTTTGCCATTAGGGTGGTATGCCACAAATGCGGCCCCCACTCGTTCTTCCTGCTTGCTGCCATCAGTGTAGATTGCTGTGGTTCCAGGGATGTTCTGCGCTTCGATGTCTTCCTGCGTGTAGGCAGTTGTTATTGTTATAGTTTGTCTCTCGGCAGGGTGCAGTAATGAATGTGGCGGTACGGGTCGCTCTATGGTGATGTCATTGGGCAGGTAAGTGGTTTGTTGAGTGAGTTTGGCTTGTTCCACCGAGGCTACTTCGTTGATCTTTATGTGTAATGGAGTGAAGGCGGCTAGCGCTATGGCCGCTGTGCCGGATATTGTTCGAAAGCCCCTGATGGCTTTGATGGCGAATCCTCTCTGGAACGATTTGAGTTTTTTTTTTTTCTCTCACGTGCTTGTATTTGGTGGCTGTGTGCCATATGCCAGCCGCGTAAGTGATTATAGGCTGTATCACGTGTTTGTATATTATTCGCACGTTTTCTGCGTGAATGCCCCAGGTGGGGCGGATAATCTTGCACAGGTTGTTGTATATTTTGTATGCTTTGTTGATTATATATTGTGTGTGTTTTATGAGGTTAGATTAGGTTAGGTTAGGTTAGGTTAGGTTCCGCCCCTGTGGGGTGCGAAGTCAGGAAACCTCCACGCGGTGCACCCTGGGCAACGGCGCGTCGATCACGTTGATCGGCGCGACGGCTGATATCCTGACAACAGTTGGTTGGCGGTCGTCGTCTCTTGCGGCGGCCGTCGTCTTGTTTTTGGTGGGCCTGTTCATCGGGCGACTCCCGGTTCTGTCCTGGGGGTGTCGACGGGCTCGGTGTGCGCTCACCCCGCCCCGAGCAGGCAGTGGGGGGGAACCTTTCTCTCCCGCTGTCGCCGTCGCAGATCGTAATCCGGTATGGAGGTCCGTGGTTATGTCTCGCGCTCCTGCCGGACCGAGGGTCTTGGCTTAACCGCCCGGACCGTGAGGGAGAAAACCTCTATAAAAAGTTACCCCGAATCCCAAGCGGCGGCGCACCGCGAGGGGATGCATGGCCGATGGGTAGTTCGGTCTCGAGTGCGACCCCCGCCAGAGTACCTGCCGACCCTCTTGGCGGGTTACGTTAGGCTTACCCAGGTACAGGGGGCACTGCCTGGGTGGACTTTTATTTCCCCCATACTCGTGGGAACCATAATGGAATCAATTATACAACAACCTATCATACTTTTGACGAAGTTGCCTCCTCCTGCTTCAGATTCTGGGGTAGGAGCGGCGGAGATCGAAGGGTGCAAGCCCGACGATGGTTATGCGGCGGAGGAGAATATGGGCTCGAAGCCCACAGAGGTGGAGGTCGAATTCACTCGGCCACTTGATATGATTATCGACTCAGAGTCGAGCGAAAGCGGTTCATCGGTACGGAGCAAAAGGCTCTGGAGGAGACACTCTCAGCGCTCCCGGGACAGCTGTTCGCTCCTCACCAGCGACACAGACGAGCCAGCGTCTAAGTTGCAGACGACCGACGGTCGTGGTAGGGGTCGTCCGCTCCCAGTTGCCAATTACGTCGGCATAAAGAAGACTCAGAGAGAGCGCGATAAACTAAAGCGCGAAGAGGCACGCCAAAAGGCGGAAAAAGAATTGGCGAAGCAAATCTGCTTTATAAATGACGCAACGCCCTCGAAACCTGTATTGGTGGAGATGGATGTTTCCCGTCCAGTACTCCGAGAGGATTTACGACAGTGCGGACAGATTGTCAAGTCCGTGGTGAAAAAGTCTGGCAATTTAAAGGGCACTAGTCAGAAAGCCCTTAACGTTGTTACAGATACAATAGCCAAATATGTCGAACAGCCTGAGTCCGCCATGGTCACATGCCTCGAAGGGGAGGTGAAGAAGTGGCGGGAAAACAGTTCCCGCCTTGAGACTGCAGTTAAACAACTGCAGGAGGAGAACGCCTCCCTCCGTCTTCGTGTGGATGAGCTAGAGGCAGCTGCGAGCAAACGCCCAACAGAAGAAATGCTCGCAGTTATGGAGGCAAGATGGCAGGCCAGGCTGGAGTCGGTGCTGCAAGGGCCAGCTCCGAGGCCACCGTTGGCGCATGAGCGACGGCTTACTCCTGGGGATATCTCCCTCCCAGTACAGGGTGGATTTGTGGGTGGAGCTCCCCAACCTACCTCTGTTAAGGGGAAAGGTAAGGGGAAGGGGAAGAGTTCGGCCCAGTCCACCCCCTCCATTCCCGCTCCCGTGGCTGGGCCCTCTACTGCACTACCACAGGTCCTCGCTGGGTCTTCAAAGGAGTCGACTACTGCGTCTTCCATGCCTGTTAGGGAAGACAAGCAGAGAGCTGCACAACCAGCCCAGACAAGATGCATGACAAAGAACCAGAAGAGTGGAAAGAAAGGGTCAGCCCACACAGCGCAAGCTGCACCAGAGCCTCGCCCATTGCCGCCAGCCCCAGTGTCCATGGACACAGAATGGACGGTAGTAGTGGGGAAGAAAAAGAAGCCCAAGTCTGGCACGACAACGGCGGCAAGTTCGCAGCTACCAACGCGCCGGGCCGAGCCCAAGCTTCGCCCACCACGATCTGCGGCTGTCATAATTTCCCTAACGCCGTCGGCTGTAGCAAAAGGGCTAACTTACGCTAAAGTCCTGACAGAGGCACAGGGAAAAGTGGACCTTACCGGCCTTGAGATTACAAGACTAAGGCCAAAATTTGCGGCCACGGGTGCCCCCATGTATGAGGTGCCCGGGGCCAATTCTGATGAGAGGGCCGACTCCCTCGCCAATAGGCTGAGGGAGTGTTTCAGTGGGTCGGAGGACGTCCGAATATCCCGGCCCACAAAAACTGTGGAACTGCGGCTGACAGAGCTGGACTATACAGCCACTCCTGAATCAGTCGCAGCGGCCCTCTCTAAGGCCGGTGAGTGCACCGTAGAAGTTATAAAGGTCGGGCAAATTCGTCCCGATCGTTCCGGTGTGGGCACAGCGTGGGTGAGGATGCCTATCAAGGCAGCCCAGAAGGTCAAGGCGGGCCACCTTCGTATAGGGTGGACAGTACCTAGGGTGACTGTGCTCGAGGCGAGGCCCCTGCGGTGCTTCCGGTGCCTGGAGTCGGGTCACGTCCGGGAGCGCTGCGACTGCGCAGTGGACCGTAGCGCGCTATGCTACCGTTGCGGTCAAGAGGGCCACAAGGCCCGCGAGTGTAGCGCCGCACCGAACTGCGTAGTCTGCGCGGCTTCCGGTAAGCCCGCTGGGCACCAAATCGGGGGGAAGGCGTGTCCCGTCTCCTCCCGCAAAACCAGGCGTCGCCCGCGTAGAAGACCGGCTGCCGCTGAGGCTACGGCCCAGCCGCAGTCGGCGAGCCCACCGCAAGGAGAGGCCGCAATGGAAGTAGTAGAAGAGATCGCCCAATAATGGATCTAAAGTTCCTCCAGGCGAACATCAACCACTGCGCCCGCGCCCAGGACCTGTTGTCCCAAAGCCTGGCGCAGTGGTCGGTGCAAGTGGCCGTGGTCGCCGAGCCGTATTTCGTCCCGCCCAGGGATAACTGGGCCGGGGACCTCGACGGTTCGGTGGCCATCATCACCCAGGGTGCCGCTGGCTCCCCGCCCTTCGAAAAAGTAGCGAAGGGCCAGGGATGCGTCGCGGCTCTGTTGGGAGACGTATGGGTTGTAGGAGTTTATTTCTCTCCCAACAGACCCCTATACAAGTTCGAGTCTTTTCTCGTTCGACTGGGGGCCCTGGTGCAGCAAGGCCAACCTCATCCGGCGATCGTCGCCGGCGACTTCAACGCCAAATCCGTGGTCTGGGGTTCGCCGGCGACCGACGTTCGCGGTGAGGTCCTGGAGGACTGGGCGATCTCTGTCGGCCTGGTCGTCCTGAATAGGGGGTCGGTGGACACGTGCGTGCGGCACAACGGCGGGTCTATTGTTGACTTGTCGTTTGCGAGCCCCGCCGTCGCACGTCGTGTCCGGGGCTGGAGAGTCCTCGTGGGCGTGGAGACGTTGTCGGACCATCGTTACGTCAGGTTCGACGTCTCCACGTCCTCGAGTGTCCAGCCCAGTGGTGTACCGAGTGCCCCGAATCAGGACGGCCCGCGGTGGGTCTTACGTCGCCTTGATAAAGAGGCCCTAGTGTTGGCCGCTCTGGTCATGTCGTGGCTCCCCGTGCCGGACGGGCCGGTACGGGTCGAGCAGGAGGCGGAGTGGTTCGGGGTGGCAATGTCGGACGTTTGCGACGCCGCCATGCCCCGGGCCCTCCGCCGTCCGTCGCGGCGGCAGGTGTACTGGTGGTCGGCGGAGCTAGCGCAGTTGCGCGCGTCTTGCGTAGCTGCGCGCCGTCGATACGCCAGGCATCGCCGTCGCCGATTGAGGGCAGATGATCACGCAGACCAGGAGCGGCAGCTCTATGGCCTCTATAAGGAGGCGAAGAGAGCGCTGCGGGTGGCCGTTCACAGGGCCAAGGTCGCGGCGAGGAAGGAGTTTCTGGAGACTCTCGACGGTGACCCGTGGGGGCGCCCCTATCGCTTGGTGATGAACAAGCTTCGCCCAGCGGCGCCCCCGCTGTCGCAGAGTCTCCGGCCAGACTTGCTGGCCAACGTCGTCGCGGCCTTGTTTCCGGCCACCGTGGAGACCACTCCTCCACCGATGGCACCACCGGACGTGGCGTCATCGTCGTGCGAGACTTCGGCAAGGGATATCCCGGAGGTTTCACCCGCTGAAATGCGGGTGGCAGTGCTTCGGCTGCGGAGCAAAAACACGGCCCCAGGGCTCGACGGCATCCCCGGAAGAGCCTGGGTGCTAGCCCTAGAGCACCTGGGTCCGAGGCTCCGCAGTTTGTTCTCCGCCTGTTTGGAGCAGGGCGTCTTCCCGGCGCGCTGGAAAACCGGGAAGCTCGTCCTGCTGAAGAAGGAAGGACGACCCGCAGAGTCGCCGTCGGCCTACCGACCCATCGTGCTGCTCGACGAGGTCGCCAAACTTTTCGAGCGTATCGTTCATGCTCGCCTCGTCGAGCACCTCGAGAGGGTCGGACCAGACTTGGCCGACAGTCAGTTCGGTTTCCGTAGGGGACGTTCCACCGTCCACGCGATTCTGCGGGTGAAGGCACAGGCGGAGGATGCAGTGGCCAGAGGCAGTGTAGTGATTGCCATATCGTTAGATATTTCTAACGCCTTTAATTCGCTGCCCTGGCCCTGCATCCACGAGGCACTGCGGTACCACGTGGTGCCGCCCTATCTTCGGCGTCTGGTGCACGCGTATCTGTCTGACAGGGACGTGGTGTATCCGGGCGCCGATGGGTGGCACCGAAGAGCGATGTCGTGCGGTGTTCCACAGGGCTCGGTTTTAGGCCCTCTCTTGTGGAACATCGGGTACGACTGGGTGCTCCGTGGTGCCAATCTCCGGGGCGTCGGCGTGACATGTTACGCCGACGACACGCTAGTCACAGCGACTTCTGGGACCTTCCAGGACGCCGCAATTTTGGCGGCGGAGGGCACCGGCCATGTTGTAGGTCGTATTCGACGTTTAGGTTTGAAGGTGGCCCTTGAAAAGACCGAGGCCATCTGTTTTCACGGGCCTCGGAAAGGGCCACCGGCCGGTGCCCACATCGTTGTTGAGGGGGTGCGGATTCCCATCGGCAAGAATATAAAGTATTTAGGGTTAGTTTTGGATAGCCGATGGGAATTCCGTACCCATTTCGAGAAAATGCGGACAAAACTGTCCCGGGCAGCGGGCGCTCTTTCTAGCCTGCTGCCCAACCTGGAAGGTCCTGGTATCCCTTGCCGAAGGTTATACCACGGAGTCGTGCGGTCCATGGCCCTGTATGGCAGTCCTGTTTGGGCTTACTCCCTGAGCGACCGCTGCGCCGCGCTCTTGCGCAATCCTCAACGTGTAGTTGCGCAGCGGGCGATCAGGGCGTACCGCACGGTCTCGTACGAGGCGGCTTGCATGTTGGCCGGATTTCTGCCCTGGGATCTGGACGCCGAATCCCTGTCCGATGCCTTTTATTGGCGGGAGGAGGCGTTCAGTCGCGGGCAGCGTCCGGCGTTGAAGGAGGTGGAGGCCATGAGGGCCTCCTTACGGCGAGCCGCCGTGGAGGAGTGGCGTCTCAGGCTGGAGACCCCGTCAGCGGGGCTCAGGGCCGTAGCGGCAGTGCGCCCGGTCTTTGCCGAGTGGCTGGACAGGCGCCACGGCCCAGCTACGTTTCGGTTGACACAGGTACTCACCGGGCATGGTTGCTTCGGTGAGTATCTGTGTCGTATCGTAGGCACAGAGGTGTCGGCCGTGTGTCACCATTGTGACAACTGCCCGTTGGATACGGCCCAACATACATTGGAGTTTTGCCCAGCCTGGGACGAGGAGCGCAGCGCTCTCAGAGCAGTCGTCGGAGGAGACCTCTCGCTGCCGGCCGTGGTCGCTTCCATGGTCGGCAGTCGGGAGGCCTGGCGTGCGGTGGCCCACTTCTGCGAGGTGGTCCTCTCGCAGAAGGAGAGTGCCGAGAGGGATCGGGAGCGCGAGGATCCCTCCCGCCGCCAGAGAAGACGAAGGAGGCGCCGGGTGGACGACTGACCGGCGTCTCCCGCCCTGTGGAATGGGGGCGTTTGGAGAATTCCACCACGGTATCCCCTGCCTGTCGTAAGAGGCGACTAATAGGGGCCACCGGGGGTCGCGGGCGGGCGGCAGGGGGCCGTCCGTCTTAAGTTTTGTGTTCCTTTTAGCACATTGTTGCGACCCCCGTGATGGACGGCAGCGTGGAAGGTAGGCCTCACGCTGCCGTAGACGCTGAGAGCGTCCTTCGGTGCGCGGGGGCTTCTGAGCCCCCCCCACAACAGGAGACGGGCCGCACCAGGCGGCACCGCGCAGGGGCGGTTGCGGACGACAACTTAGACATTAGTCAGAGGAAGCCCGCAGCCGTCCCAAATGCGCCGAAGATGGCCACCGCGGAGTTTTAGTTGGTATGCCGTGCGTTGTACATAGGTTAGGGACTCGGCCCGGCGGTCGCCCGACGTTTTCCATCTCTCCGGGCGGCTCAACGCCGGGTCGTAAGGCACGGTGAACCCAACATAACCGCTCGGTCGCCCCCCACGAAGGCCGGGCGGTAGTGGTAACGCACTTTCTCCGCGAAACCAAAAAAAAAAAAAAAAAAAAAAAAAAAAAAAAAAAAAAAAAAAAAAAAAAAAAAAAAAAAAAAGGTTAGGTTAGGTTAGGTTAGGTTAGGTTTTTTTTTTTTTTTTTTTTTTTTTTTTTTTTTTTTTTTTTTTTTGTGGGTCTCTGCGGCCCACTCCTGGTCCCCCTATCCAGGACAAGGGATTTTTTGTATATATATTTTCTTTTTGTTTCTTTTCTCTTTTTCTTTGTTTTTTTTTTTTTTTTTTTTTTTTTTTTTTACATTGTTTAACAACATAATATTTACGGTACATACAGTCTTATCATCTTCTTAGTAATCTTCTGTCTATTCAACTTAACTTAATATCTTAATGTTTCTACGTCTAGGGTTCATTTTTCTTATGTCTATTTACTTTATCGTACATACATTCTTACTGTCTATCTTATTACTAATTATATATAATTATACATTATATATTTAGTAACAATTTTTGTTTACTTATTTCTACTTATTACTATATTTCCTATTGATCTACAATATTTTATGAATCTCTGTACTACTGACTTGTCCTTAATTATCTTATGTAAATTATCTTTTATTATCTTATAATCTATCTGATTTTCAACTTCGAATCTATCTATGGCATGTATGGGACAATCGAGCAGGAGGTGTGGGACCGTCTCCCGAACGTCAGGGTCACACAAGCACGCCGGGCTCTCCTTGCACTTGAACCGATGCAAGTACTCAGAGAACCCTCCGTGCCCGGTGAACACCTGCGTCAGGACAGGATCCAGGACGATCCGTCTGACGACCCTGTGCGCCTCGACGGCGTCCGGAAAGAACAGCTTCGTTACCGAAGCCGTCTCTCCGTCCGCGTATCTCCGGCTCCATTCGTCAATAGAGTCCTGACGGATCTGTCTCTTGACGAATGAAACCGGACACTTGTCGTAATGCGCACGGGTCCTCAGATGCTGTGCGGCCTCTTTAGCGAGCACGTCCGCCCTCTCGTTTCCCTCCAACCCCACGTGTGCCTTCACCCAGAAAAATTTAATTTTCTGGGTGCGTTGCTCGGCTTCTTTTAACATATTATTTATTTCGAACGCTATGGGGTGGAGAGAATCACCTCTGGTGATGACGTCGAGAGCAGACCTGGCATCGCTAAAGATGCCGCACGTAGGAAGCCCGCTTCGGAGCGCCTCCTCCACGGCTTTCCGGAGGGCGAGAAGTTCCGCCTGGTAGACGGAGCAGTACGGCTCGAGCCGCAGCTTTCTGGTACTCGTCTCGGCGGTGCCGTTCCATATGGACAGCGCCGCTCCAACTTTCCCATCTATCTTGCTTCCGTCGGTGAAGATACTAAGACCCTCACCGACGTGCTGAGCCAGTTCCGCTCCGTCCACCAAGCATTCAAACGTCCCGGTCCTCCGTTCCGCCGGGTGGTCCAAGCTGGCGAAGGCTACAGGAGCCTCTATCTCCCGATCACCGACTACTCGCTGGGAGTACCCCCTCTTGACCTCGTAGAGGAGTGCGGTTTCCCTCACTCTTATGTCAAGGGGGAGTATCCCCGCGAGCAATAGGGTCGAGTTGAGAGAGGCGGTCCTATATGCCTTCGTCAGCTTCTGCGCAAAGCTGCGCTGGATCGCTCCGAGCTGCTTCCTGATGCCGAGTTTTTGGCTAGCGGGAGCCCACGCACTGGCCGCGTAAAGTATAACTGGCTCAATCGCTGCCGTATAGATCGTCCTAATAACCTCCGGTCCCAACCCCCACTGGACTTTGGCTGACCTCGCGAGCATTTTGTAGAGGGTTGCGGCCTTCCCGCAAACCTGCGTCACGTGACTGTTAAAGGTGAGTTTCCGGTCCATTATCAGGCCAAGCATCTTTATTTCGTCTGACAGACCAATGTCGACGCCACCCATGTGTAGGATTGGGGTATCGTACTTTAATTTATTCGTAATGACCATGGCCTTGGTCTTGTTTGGCGCAAATTTGAGTTTATTTCGGATACCCCAATCCCGCACATAGGCTAGTGCCGCATTGGCCTGCTTTTGCACTTCTCCTGTGGAACCCCCATCGAACACCAGGACGACATCATCGGCAAAAGCCTGACAATAGTCGCCCCGGCGCTCGAGCCCCTGTAATAGGGGATCGAGGAGGAGGTTCCACAGGATTGGCCCTCCGATGGACCCTTGAATGCAACCCTTAACAGTCCGTTTCGCGGCTTCGGCACCCGCGTACCTAACCCTGACCATCCGATCATCTAGATAGCTGGCGATCAACCTACGGATGTTTGGTGGGCATTGCTCTTCCGCCAATCGGACTTTGATAGCGGGCCACCAGGCGCTATCGAAGGCTCCCTCTATGTCTAGCGACACCAATATTATTATTTTCTTTTCATTAAGTTTTTTCCTAATATGATTTACCAAGACATAGAGGGAGTCCTCGGTGCCCCTTTGTGGCATAAATCCGAATTGGCGGTGGCTCATCCTCCGGAGGAGGTGCCATTTGAGTCTGCCCACCAGCATCTTTTCCAGTATCTTTCCCATCACTGGCAACAATCCTATCGGTCGATGCGCTTTGGGAACCGTGTAATCGTCCTTACCCGGTTTCCGAAGCACAACGACCGTGGCCTCTTTCCAAATCTTCGGAAAGTAGGCCAATTCTAGGCACTTGTTGGCCAGTGATAGGAAAGACTCCGGATCTTGGGCGATCGCCTGCGCACAGATATCGGAGGTCAGGCCATCAGAACCGGGCGCCTTTTTCGGGTTGAAGGTCACCAGCGCCGCAGTGAGCTCCCGCGACGTGAAAGGTGGGTCATGTACCTCATCATGGACCCAGTCGTTCACTCGCGAGGCGAGCTCCCTGGTGCGCCGGTGATCCTCATTGTCCCCCTCGTCAGGGTCGTCCGGGTAGAAGGTCTCGGCAAGAAATCTTGCCGATTCCTCCTGACCCAGGGTTTTACCGTCCCTGACGAGTGGCTGGTCTTCATGCCGCTTGGTCAGCCTGCCCATCACTCGATATATTCCATCCCATACCCCTTCTTTATCCTGTTTCCCGCAAAACTCCTTCCAACTCTTGACCTGCGCTATCCTTGCTTCGTTTTCATACTCTTCCTTTGCTGTCTTATATTCTCTAATCACCTTTTCTTTCCTTACAGGAGCTGCCCATCGGATTCTACGTTTTCTCCTCATCATTTCTCTCTTCAATCTTTCGAGTTCGTCGGACCACCACGGTAAGTTAAATTTACTATTGTTTTTCTTTCTAGGTATTGTTTCTTCACTTGTTCTATTTATTATTTCTGTGTATTTTATTATTTTATGCTCTAATTCTACTATTGTATTTACTTTATCTATCTCTATTTTATTAATTTTGTTTTCTTGTGTTAAATGTTTAATTTTACTTCGAAATTCTATCCAGTTAGCCTTTTTAGTGTTAAATTTTCTAGTTGTTCTAATAATTTTGATACTTTTTTCTCTTTTTATATTCAGATCAAACGTAATGGTGTTGTGGTCCGAACTCGTCAGATCCTCTTTGACTTGCCAATTTCCTATCTTATCCAAGAGGTCGACCGAACAGGCCGTGATGTCCACCTGGCTGGAGTACGCCCTTCCTCCTCTGACGGTGAAAAACGTCGGCATATTGCCTTCGTTTAGCACATGGAGCCCGGCTTCATCCAGCCAACTGGACACCAACTCTCCTCTTCGGTCGATCTCCTGGCTCCACCATAGGCTCTTTGCATTGGCGTCTCCACCAATCAATAGGCTCCTCGAGCCCAGCCTCCTTTCTATTTTCCTCAGGTGTTCGAGGTATACGTCTATTGGCTGGTCCGGTTCGAAGTATATCGAGACCATCACGATCTCCCAGGCGCTGGAGCGGATTTTCACCACAACGATATTCGTAGTGGTGAACTCTGGACAGATCAAGGCATCCACGTCTTCGTCAAAGACGGCAATGGCTGCCTTGACCTGGCCACCCTCCCGTCCCGCGCATTGGAAGATCCTGACGGTCCCGTAGTCCTTCATCCGGCCAGTCCCTCCGACGTACGGCTCCTGAATAAGGGCTGCGGCCAACCTTTTTTCAACTGCCCACGACATCAGTTCTTGTGTGGCTAGGTTTTTTCTTTGAAGGTTGGCCTGCGCCATCAGGTATGGCCTTCCGTCGGAGTCAGGCAGGGTCGGGCCCGGGGCTGTGGAGACCACCTTAGCAATACGCTATGGCGGAGCGTGCTAGCGCGTCCCACTTTTTCCGTATCGGGCTCTGGCGGACTCTATGTAGAGTAGTCCAATCGATTGTCGTATTTGTTCCGATTCAAAAGAACCCAAACACGGGTGGTCTAGCTTCAATAATGGCCAAGTTATGAGTGATTAAAATTTCCCAATATGGCGGTCAGATTATAAGTATATTGAAGTATTTTGCTTCCGAAAGTCCAAAAGTACCCGAGTTTGTGCTCGTTTGATTTGTCGCGACTTAGCGCATGCAGAGAAATAAGTTTTAGACCCAGAAAAATAAAAATTTTTGGGCCTATTTTTAGGTCTTAATAATATTCACCTGGTCAGAGGATTATGAGCGTTGAAAACCGTAAGTCTCTACGATAAATAGTTTTTGAGATACAGGGGTTTTAAAAATTTCAAGATGGCGGCCACTTTTGTGGAGTTTTCGTATCTTACGTCCTATTTATCGTAGAATAACCGTGCTTGGTATCAAACTTCATGAATTTTTATTTTCTATTTAGTAAGCCTATTTATTTTAAAAATAATGTTATATTAAAAGAATAATTATGATTTTTTGATATAAAATGCAATATCTCTAAAACTATAAGTGCAAAAATTTTTTAAAAAGTATCCAAATGATCCTAGTTTTGTGCGCTATTTTAATGTTATATAATTTTAATTAAAATGTAGGTATTTCACTGACCACGTGTTTTTAATTTTTTACAATTTTATTAATAACTCTATAATTATACATGGGAAAAATCCAAAATTTTTATGGTATATTCGTTGGGTGAAGCCCTTTAAAATTTAATTTTTAAAATGGTATGTAAAAGATCGTTTGAAAGAGTTATCAACAGTTAAAGTTCCAAATTTTTACAACTTTTCAGAGTTTTTGACTTATTGGGCTACTTATAATAAATTCTTCGAAACTTGAAGTGCCTCCCGCCAGCAATTAACGTCGCGCAGTCGATCCTAGTGTTGAAAGTGTCCGCACACAGCCAGAAGTGGTACCTCGTGGCCACGTGGTACTTGTTTTTTTGCTGTTTTTTCCGCGAGCTTTAATCGGCTCGCGGAAACTGGGGTATCGATAGATGCGTCTCGTCAAACACTACACGAAGGCACCAAAAAATTTCTATGTTCGCGATCGCGTTTCCGAGCGCCGGGCAAAAGTTTAATTTTTTAACCTCAAAATGTTGGTTTTTTGGGTATTGTACTTCAACAACTATCGTCCGGTTGTAAACAACTGGATACGAATGTGGTGCTTCACTTTCCGCACACAACGATGTATAACACGGCACAATTCGTTCACTTTAACTATTTTTAGTGATTTTTTCCGCACGGAGCGATCGATTTTCACTGCTCTCGCGACCACGATTCGAGTGCAACTGGTTAGATTAGGTTAGGTTAGGTTAGGTTAGGTTAGGTTCCGCCCTGTGGATTGGGGGCGTTTGGAGAATTCCACCACGGTATCCCCTGCCTGTCGTAAAAGGCGACTAATAGGGGCCACCGGGGGTCGCGGGCGGGCGGCAGGGGGCCGTCCGTCTTTAGTTTTGTGTTTCTTTTAACACATTGTTGCGACCCCCGTGATGGACGGCAGCGTGGCAGGTAGGCCTCACGCTGCCGTTGACGCTGAGAGCGTCCTTCGGTGCGCGGGGGCTTCTGAGCCCCCCCACAACAGGAGACGGGCCGCACCAGGCGGCACCGCGCAGGGGCGGTTGCGGACGACAACTTAGACATTAGTCAGAGGAAGCCCGCAGCCGTCCCTAATGCGCCGAAGATGGCCACCGCGGAGTTTTAGTTGGTATGCCGTGCGTTGTAATGCACTTTCTCCGCGAAACCAAAAACAAAAAAAAAAAAAAAGGTTAGGTTAGGTTAGGTTAGGTTAGGTTAGGTTAGGTTAGGTTAGGTTAGGTTAGGTTAGGTTAGGTTAGGTTAGGTTAGGTTAGGTTAGGTTAGGTTAGGTTAGGTTAGGTTAGGTTAGGTTAGGTTAGGTTAGGTTAGGTTAGGTTAGGTTAGGTTAGGTTAGGTTTTTTTTTTTTTTTGGAGTAGGCGGTCCTACAGTCAACACCGGGGGAAACCTGCGAATGGGATACAGGAGTCCCCCGGCTTAACGACTGTAGGGGCCTAGGGAAGAAAAAGTGTAGGGGTAAGAAAAGGGAGACATAAAAAGATAAATAATTTTTTTTTTTTTTTTTTTTTTTTTTTTTTTTTTTTTTTTTTTTTTATATTTCCTTCGTAGATACGGATCGATTGTCAGTTCATATATATTAAGTACAGTTTTTCTTTTTGTTTGTTTTTTTTTTTTTTTTTTTTTTTTTTTTTTTTTTTTTTTTTTTTGTTTTTTTTTTTTTTTTTGTTGGTTTGTTTTTTTTTTTTGGCTTTTTGTTGTTATTTTGTATTTTTTGTTCTTTTTTGTAATTTTGTTTTGTTTTTTTTTTTTTTTTTTTTTTTTTTTTTTTTTTTTTTTTTTTTTTTTTTTTTTTTTTTTAATATATATTGAATAATTACACATTTAGATACGTTACATTTAGATAATCGCTAATTACATATTTCTTATGAATTAATTTTATTATGTGGGTGATTGAGAGGCGTTGTACTCCTTCAGCTGCAGCACCACCCTGTGCACCAGCTGGCTGTATGATTTGGTGCATTTTTCATTGTTGGTGATCTCGGTGATGGTGTATGGGCTGATGTCGAAGTGGTGGCATGTGGTTTCGTGGCGATATCTCTCGGCGGAGAATCTGGGGCAGTGTTGGAGCAGGTGGTTGAAACTCTGGATGGTGCTGGGATCGCATGGGCATTTGTCCGTAGATGTTATTTTGAACCGGTTGAGGTATTGCCGACAGTAGCCGTGGCCGGTGAGAATTTGTGCCCACGAGAAATCAATGTCCGTGGAGGCCCGGAGCTTGTTAATGGCATCCAGGTTGGGCAGGATGTCGCGGGTGTGTTGACCCTGTTGGCCCTCCAGGTATATGGCGTTGCTTGCTGTGTAGCTGTTTTTCTTCGCTAGTTTTTTGACATAGCTGACAGGGAAGTGTGTGTATTCATAACTGCGATGTGAGTGGGCTGCGGCTTTTGCCGCAGTGTCCGCCGCCTCATTGCCTTCTATGCCAACATGTGCTTTGACCCAGACGATCTTGAACGTGCCGCTGTTTTCTGTGATTTGTTTCCGTGCCAGGTGTATGTGAGCAACAAACGGGTTTGTGCTGTTTGTGTTACTGATTTCCTGTGTGGCGCTCATGGAGTCCGTGTATATGGTGACGTTGTTTATTTGTTTTTGGATTATCCAATCGCAAGCTTTGGTGATGGCGAGTAGCTCGGCCTGATAGACAGAGCAGCTGCTGTGAAGTTTATAGGCTCTTATTGTGTGTTTGCCATTAGGGTGGTATGCCACAAATGCGGCCCCCACCCGTTCTTCCTGCTTGCTGCCATCAGTGTAGATTGCTGTGGTTCCAGGGAGGTTCTGTGCTTCGATGTCCTCCTGCGTGTAGGCAGTTGTTATTGTTATAGTTTGTCTCTCGGCAGGGTGCAGTAATGAATGTGGCGGTACGGGTCGCTCTATGGTGATGTCATTGGGCAGGTAAGTGGTTTGTTGAGTGAGTTTGGCTTGTTCCACCGAGGCTACTTCGTTGATCTTTATGTGTAATGGAGTGAAGGCGGCTAGCGCTATGGCCGCTGTGCCGGATATTGTTCGAAAGCCCCTGATGGCTTTGATGGCAAATCCTCTCTGGAACGATTTGAGTTTTTCTCTCACGTGCTTGTATTTGGTGGCTGTGTGCCATATGCCAGCCGCGTAAGTGATTATAGGCTGTATCACATGTTTGTATATTATTCGCACGTTTTCTGCATGAATGCCCCAGGTGGGGCGGATAATCTTGCACAGGTTGTTGTATATTTTGTATGCTTTGTTGATTATATATTGTGTGTGTTTTATGAATCGAAGGTTTTTGTCTATGATTACTCCCAGCAGTTTAATTTCGTCGTTGAATTGTATAGTTTGTCCAAGTATGTGTATGTTAGCCTTCTTGGCTTTTGGTGTGAAGGCGACCATCTGTGTTTTAGTGGGGCCAAATTTGAGTTTTACTTTTTGTCCCCATGCCGTGATTATGCTGAGTGCTTTGTTGGTGATTAGTTCTAGTTCTCTGGGGGTAGTGCTGTGTGTTATTAGGAGCACGTCATCTGCGAATGCCTGTATGTGGCATCCCGTTGGTAGCTCGGTGTCGAGTAGTTCGTCCAGTATTAAGTTCCAGAAGAGCGGTCCGAGTACGGAGCCTTGTATGCATCCGCGGGTCATGATTTTTGTCGCAGTGGCATCTGCATAGTTCAACTGTACTCTCCTGTTGTTAACATAATTAGTTATGAGTTGGAAAATATTGCTCGGGCATTTTGTTATGTGTAGTCGTTTAAGTAGCGCCGGCCACCAGGCGTTGTCAAAAGCGGCTTGTATATCTAGTGACACGGCTAATACCACTTGTTTGGTTTGTTTGGCTTTGTTGATGGCTTTTATGGCGGTGTGTAATGCCTCAATTGTTGATTTTTGTGCTTTAAACCCATATTGCCGTGTATTCATGGAGTTTGTTTTACCAAGGTGGTAGGTTAGGCGTTGAGAGATGAGTTTCTCAAGCGTTTTACCAAAGACATTGATAAGTCCTATGGGGCGGTATGACGCCATGTCCGTGCGGTCCGTCTTGTTGGGTTTCGGTAGGATTTTGACGAAGGCCAGTTTCCACGATTGTGGGAAATACGCCAGCTCCAGGCAGCGGTTCATGACGCCCGTGATGACTGTCGGAAAGGTTTCAGCGAACGCGAGACATATATCTGATGTAAGATGGTCTGTACCTGGAGCTCTATTGGGATTCATGGATTTTAGACACGCGATGGTTTCGACCTCGGTAAATTCGTGGTCGTTGTGAGTGTCTGGTGTTGTGCGATATGCTCTTCTGATGTCCGCTTGTGTAGGGTCGTCCTGTGTGTCGTCCGGGAAGAATCTGTGTAATAATGCGGTAGCTGTCTCTTTGGCGTCTGTTGTATATTTGCCATCGATGCGTAGTGTGGCTGGTGGTTTGGGTGGTTGAGTGGTTTTCAAAAGTCTGTTAGTCAGTGACCATACGTTTTCTTTATCTTGTAGGCTGCAAAATTGTCTGAAGTGTGTGGTGGATTCATTGCGTATGGCGGTTGAGTATTCCTGAGCGACGGCGTCTCTTTCGTTTATCGTGTCATCTATTGGCAGTCCTTTGCGTTTGTATTCGCTGATGGTGTGGTGCAATTTTATGAGGCGTTGCTTATATTGTTCCAGTTGTTCAGTCCACCAAGGTGCGTGTGTTCGGTATTTATTTTTTGTTGGTAACTGTTGATCGCAGGTGGTTTGGATAGCTTTCGTAATGTCGGTTATATATTGTTCCAGTTGTTCGCTGGTGAATGTTTTGATGACACTTGCATCGTTGAGGTGGAGACTATTTATGTTGGTTGTCAATTGTTCTTTAAATGTGTCCCAATCGGCTTGTTTCGTGTTATATTTGTAGGTCGTTTGGCACTTGTTTTTGGTAGGCAGTTTATGTAGTATGAGATTGTATTGAATTGCATTGTGTTGCGATGATGGGCATATGTCCTTAGTGACTTGCCAAAGGTGGATTTTGTTGGCTATGTTAGCTGATGCCAATGTGAGGTCGATTATCGATTGTCTTGAGGTGCTGTGGGTGACTGTCTCGAACGTAGGGGAGTTGCCAGTGTTACATATTGCCATGTCGTGGCTTATAATTAAGTTCATAAGCTCGTTTCCGCGTTTGTTGGCTCGGAGGGATCCCCACGCTTGGTGCCAGCCGTTAAAGTCTCCACCGACGATGTGGGCTGAGTCGCGTGTGTTATGCAGAAAGTGATTGAGCTGGTGCAGTGTGTCGTGCGTATCGGAGTTTGGCTCAACATATATACTTGTTATGTATACGTTTTTCCCGTCGACACTTATCTTCATGATAGATAGATTGGTGGTGGAATACTGGCTCAGGCCGATAGTGGAGCCGAGTTTTTTGTTGACGATAACAAGGGCCTTGACAGGGTTGTCGCCAGGGAATTGGTGTACATCATAGCCGGGTGGGGACTTGATTGTGAGGTTTTTTCCCACGTATGGTTCGCTGATCAGTGCGATATCGCAGCTGTTTTTGTCTAGGTAGTGTAGGAGTTCCTGCAAGCTGTTGTAGCTACGGTCGATATTACATTGGACAACTTTAAGATTGAGTTGTGTTGTGTTTCTGTTGTGTTTGCGATTATTGTTGGCCATAGTCTACTTTTGCCAGTATATTGTTTCTTATGCGTTGGACCAATGGGCACTGATTGGACGTGGCCGTGTGGTGTGTGTCTGTGTTCTGTCCTCGTTTCGTGTTGTTCTCTGAGCAGTTGTAGCACCGCGCTTCTGTGGCGTTGTTTTTGTTCGGGCACTCGTCAGGTTTATGCGCTAATGAGGCGCAGAATCGGCAAGGTGTTATTTGCGCTGTGCACCTGTTCTTGGTATGTCCGAATTGGAGGCAGGTAAAACACTGTAGAAATGGGCAGAAGTTTTCTACGTGTACGCGTAGATAGTCGATGTTTACACGCTCGAGGGCAGTGAAAGCTCGCCAGACACTTGGGGACGTGATAAGGGCTGCGTTATAGAGCCACTTATTCTTGTTGTCTCGAATGAATCTGATGGATATGTCACTGTTGGGTTTGTCACAGACGTTTTTAATTTCTGGGTTCTGTCCGAGGATGGTGTCGATGAGGTCCGTTGAGTTTGTGTCGCGTGATATGCCCTTGAGTATTACCATGGGCTTTAGTTTCCTGGCGGGCTCTGCTGTGACACTGCTGACGGTTTTTAACTTGTTGAGTGTGTCGTCTCTTTGTTGTGGAGTGTCGAACTCGATACGGATTTTGTTTTTGGATATCGGCTGTATTTTGGATGGTGCGTAGCCGGTGCCTCGGAACGTGACTTCTTGTCTGACGCTGGTGAGTACTTCTTTTGATGTGGCCTCTGTGTTGGTTGGGGCGATTATTATGGCAGGTTTACTAATGGGTATGCGAGCGGGTGGTTTTATGTTGGTGTTGGGTTTTGTGGCTATAGAGGCGGTGGCAATCGCGGCGTAGGTTTTCGCAGGATTTCTGTTGTTCTTGGCCACTTCTTCTCGTATGGTCTGTTTTAGTTCTGTTTTAATTTCCAGCAAAGTGACGTTGGTGTCGTGTAAGTTAGCAATCTCTCTGCTTATTTCGCGGATTTCGCTGGCGCACTTTATTGTTAATCTTTTGTTTTCAGACGTCACGCTTTTCCCTGTGTTGATAGTGGTTATAATTCTGTCAGTGAGTTTCTTTATTGCCTGAAGGCACTCGGAGATCGTTCTTTTCTCAATAGCGGTGGGAGTTACCTCGGCGTCGGCGTCCACGAATTCGTTGTCGCTGAGTGCATCGCTAGTTGTAGGTTGCGATGACATGTTGTTATACAGCGGGGCACATGTTATGCTGACACTGTATTAATATGCATTGGTGTTCCTACCTTGGCCGCTCGACTGCTGCTGCTGCCGTGCACTAGCCTGTTGGCTGGGCTGTGCACCGGCACGCTGCTGCAAGTTAGTCGACCACTGCAATCCGATACGGGTGCACGATCCACCGTCACTTCGCTGTTATTCGCGCACAGAAGTTACGTGTCTGTCCGTCTTTAGTAACACTATTATTATTTCGCAAATTGTACTGTCACTATGTATGTTCGATTATCCACTTTTGCAACCCGGAAACACAACGCCGACTCGCACAGTTGTACCGAAGCCCTAATGTCGGGCGGAGCCCTAGCGGCTCCCCGTTTCGGGGAGCGCGCCGTGTACGCGTGTGGCTCTCTCTGTATCCGCGGTCGAACTGGCGCACGTCGATCAGCCCGGCGTGTTTGTTTGGTTGGTTTGCTGCGTCCCGCTGGCAGTGCAGTCAGCGCCCGCAGCGCTGTCAGCCACGCTCAGCCAACGGTGGTCGCTGGCAGCAACTTCAGCCAGGCGCAGCCGATCGCTGCTGAGGTCCGCTGATTCTTGCTGCGTCCCACTGTCAGCAGTCAGCCTCGCGCAGCTAACCGTGGTCGATGTCAGCAGAATCAGCCAAATGTGGCCGGTCTCTGCTGAATTTCCCTGCCAGCAGCTGCGTCCCGCTGACTTTAGCTGATTTGCTGCGTCCCGCTGTCAGCACAGTCAGCGCCCGCAGCGCTGTCAGCGTTGTCAGCCACGCTCAGCCAACGGTAGTCACTGGCAGCAACTTCAGCCAAACGCAGCCGATCGCTGCTGAAAACCGCTGATTTTGCTGCGTCCCGCTGATCCTACCTGATTTCGCTGCCAGCAGCCGCTGCCAGCTGCCTTTTTTCCGGCGGTTTTCGCGCAGTTTTTCGCGATTTGCGGGAAAACTGGAGTAGTCACAGCCGTCTCACTTATGTCACTGTGTAGCTTGCACTGTTGCGCGTACGATGATATAAATTCCAAGTAAATCGGAGCACTTTGTACCACTGTTCGCGATTTTTGAGTGCGGAGCGTCACACAAACGATGCTTGCTGCTCAGGGTTCGCGGCGCGACTGGTTAGGTTAGGTTAGGTTAGGTTAGGTTAGGTTAGGTTAGGTTAGGTTAGGTTAGGTTAGGTTAGGTTAGGTTAGGTTTTTTTTTTTTTTTTTTTTTTTTTTTTTTTGTGGGACTCTATGTCCCACTCTCGTTCCCCCTATCCAGGACAAGGGAATTTGCCTAGACTTTAAATTCTTAACTAGGTTTACATTTACACTTGAAGCTTATCTTTTAACTGAATTTGTTACAAGCCTATATTTATTCAATTTATCTTAATTTATTTACTTTACTAACAATGTTAACTTTTACGGGCCTATATATCTTCATTTATTTACCCTAATCTATTTATCTTATTGTACTATCAATTCTTAATTACTACATTTTTAAGACTTAGAACTATACAGTCTCTTACTATATCTTAACTTTACTTATTTAATCTTTTTCGTCTACATATCTATCTTCGCTTGAAAATCCTTATATAACTACTTGACTTTTTACATATTCCATTTTCTTATATCTAATATCTTATTTGTACATATTTTCTTTCTAATTAATTTTATTACTAACTATAATATATAATTTCTATTATATATTTAGTAACTTTATTTTTACTTATTTTTATTTATTGTCTTATTGACTATTTGTTTACAATATGTAATGAATATATGTACTTTTAATTTATCTTTCATTATGTCATGTATATTATCTTTAGTAAGCTTTATATCTAGCTTGTTTTCAATGTCGTATCTTTGTTTGGCGTGGATGGGACATTCGAGCAGGAGGTGTGGGACCGTCTCCTCAACCTCAGGGTCACACAAGCACGCCGGGCTCTCCTTGCACTTGAACCGATGCAAGTACTCGGAGAACCCGCCGTGCCCAGTGAGCACCTGCGTAAGGACGGGATCCAGGACAATCCGCCTGACGATCCCGTGCGCCTCGACAGCGTCCGGAAAGAACAGCTTCGTCACCGAAGCCGTCTCTCCGTCCGCGTATCTCCGGCTCCATTCGTCAATCGAGTCCTTTCGGATCTGTCGTTTGACGAATGAAACCGGACACTTGTCATAGTGCGCACGGGTCTTCAGGTGTTGTGCGGCCTCTTTAGCGAGCTGATCTGCCCTCTCGTTTCCCTCCAACCCCACGTGCGCCTTGACCCAGAAAATATCAATTTTCTGGGCGCGTTTCTCGGCTATTTTTAGTAATTTCTTAATTTCAAACGCTAGGGGGTGGAGGGAATCACCTCTGGTGACGACTTCAAGGGCAGACCTGGCATCACTGAAGATGCCGCACGCAGGAAGCCCGCTACGGAGCGCCTCCACCACGGCTTCCCGGAGGGCGAGAAGTTCCGCCTGGTAGACGGAGCAGTACGGCTCCAGCCGCAATTTTCGGGTACTCGTCTCGGCGACGCCGTTCCATATGGACAGCGCCGCTCCGACTTTCCCGTCAATCTTGCTTCCGTCGGTGAAGATGCTAAGACCCTCACCGACGTGCTGGGCCAGTTCCGCCCCGTCCGCCAGGCATTGGAACGTCCCGCTCCCCCGTTCCGCCGGGTGCTCTAAGTTGACGAAGGCCACAGGAGCCTCCACCTCACGGTCTCCTACTACCTCGCAAGAGTGCCCCTTCTTGACCTCATAAAGGAGTGCGGTTTCCCGCACCCTTATGTCAAGAGGGAGCACCCCCGCCAGCAGCAGGGCCGAGTTGAGGGAGACAGTCCTGTAGGCCTTCGTCATCTTCTGCGCGAAACTGCGCTGGATGGCTCCGAGCTGCTTCCTTACACCCAGCTTCCGGCTGGCTGGAGCCCATGCGCTTGCAGCATACAAGATCACGGGCTCCACCGCAGCCGTGTAGATCGTCCTGATCACTTCGGGTCCCAACCCCCACTGGACCTTGGCTGACCTCGCGAGCACTTTGAACAGGCCTATGGCCTTCGCGCACGCCTGCGTCACGTGACCGTTAAAGGTCAGTTTTCGGTCTATTGTTAGGCCAAGCAGCTTGATCTCATTAGAGAGACCAATGTCGACTCCGCCCATGCGCAGGATCGGGGTGTCGTACTTAAGCTTGTTAGTGATCACCATCGCCTGGGTCTTGTGTGGCGCAAACTTGAGCTTGTTTCTGACACCCCAGTCCCGCACATAGGCTAGTGCCGCATTGGCCTGCTTCTGAGCTTCTCCTGTGGAACCCCCATCAAACACCAGGACGACATCGTCAGCAAAAGCTTGACAATAGTCGCCCCGGCGCTCGAGCCCCTGTAAAAGGGGGTCGAGGAGGAGGTTCCACAGGATTGGCCCTCCAATAGAGCCTTGAACACAACCTTTAACGGTCCTGCGCGCTGACTCGGCGCCCGCGTATCGGACCCTGACCATCCGATCATCCAGATAGCTGGCGACCATCCTTCTGATGTTTGGTGGGCAGCGTTCTTCCGCCAACCGGACCTTTATGGCGGGCCACCAGGCGCTGTCGAAGGCCCCCTCTATGTCCAACGATATCATAATCAGGACTTTCTTCTGCCGAAGTTTGGTCCTGATATGACTCATCAGATCATAGAGGGAGTCCTCGGTGCCCCTTTGTGGCATAAATCCGTATTGGCGGTGGCTCATCCTCGGAAGGATGTGCCATTTTAGCCTACCCACCAGCATCTTTTCCAGGATCTTTCCCAGCACTGGCAACAGTCCTATCGGCCGATGTGCCTTGGGAACCGAGTAATCATCCTTACCCGGCTTCCGCAGCACAACGACCGTGGCCTCTTTCCAAATCCTTGGAAAATAGGCCAGCTCTAGGCACTTGTTAGCCAGTGCTAGGAAAGACTCCGGATCTTGGGCGATCGCCTGCGAACAGATATCGGAGGTCAGGCCGTCCGACCCGGGCGCCTTCTTAGGATTGAAGGTCACCAGCGCCGCCGAGAGCTCCCCCAGCGTGAACGGTGGGTCATGTACCTCACCATGGACCCAATCGTTCACCCGTGAGGCAAGCTCTCTGGTGCGCCGGTGATCCTCATTATCCTCCTCGTGAGGGTCGTCCGGGTAGAAGGTTTCGGCAAGGAATCTTGCCGATTCCTCCTGACCCAGGATTTGTCCGTCCCTCACGAGTGGCGCGTCTTCGTGCCGCTTAGTCAGCCTGCCCATCACTCGATATATCCCATCCCACAGCCCCTCCTTATTTTGCTTGCTGCAAAACTCCTTCCAGCTACGAGTTTGCGCTTCTTTTGCTAGGGTTTCATACTCCGTTTTGGCTTCTTTATAGGCCCGGATGACTTTCTCCTTCCTCACGGGTGCCGCCCATCGGATGCGGCGTTTCCGCCTCATCATCTCACGTTTGGACCTGTCGAGCTCTTTTGACCACCAAGGGATCGCATATTTTATATTTTTATTCTTTTTAGGTATGACATCGTCGCTAATTTTAGTCAAAATTTGTGTGTATTTTACGATTTGCTGTTCTAAATTTTCTATACTATTTAGTTTATCTGTTTCTTTTTTATGAATTTTGTGTTCGTTAAAGGAATTTTGAAGTTTTTCGCCAAATTTTTTCCAGTCTGCTTTCTTTGTGTTATATTTCCTAGTGGTACTATTTATTGCGATCCCTTGGCCCTTCTGTAGTGTAATTTTGAAGGTGATGGTGTTATGGTCAGAGCTCGTCAGGTCCTCTTCGACCTTCCAGTCGCAGATCCGATCCAGGAGATCGACCGAACAGGCGGTGACATCCACCTGGCTGGAGTAGGCTCTGTCTCCTCTTACGGTGAAGAACGTCGGCGTATTGCCTACGTTCAACACATGGAGACCCGCTTCGTCCAACCATCCGGACACCTCCTCTCCTCTTCGGTCGATCTCTCGGCTCCACCATGGGCTTCTCGCATTGGCGTCCCCTCCGATTAGCAGGAACCTCGGTCCCAGGCTACGGCAGACGCTCCTCAGTTGGTTGAGGTATTCCTCAACCGGCTTATCGGGTTCGAAGTAGTACGAGACCACCACCATCTCCCAGACGCTGGTACGGATTTTCACCACAACTATGTTAGTCGTGGTGAATTCCGGGCAGACCAAGGCATCCAGGTCTCCATCGTAGACCGCAATGGCTGCCTTGGCCCGCCCGTCTTCCCGTTCCGCGCACTGGAAGATCCTGGCGGCCCCGTAATTCTTCACCCGGCCGGTGCCCCCAACATACGGCTCCTGGATCAATGCGAAGGCCAATCTCCTTTCAGTTGCCACTGACATAAGTTCTTGTGTCGCAAGTGCGCTTCTCTGGAGATTGGCCTGCGCCACCAGGTATGGCCGTTTGTCAGGGGCCGCGCCAGCCGCAGCTGAGCCCGGACCTGTGGGGACCACCTTAGCAATACGCCATGGCGGACCTAGCTAGCGCGTCCCACCTCTTCCGTACCGGGCAGGCCTCGCTAAAGGCGTTGTGCCCCGTCTCGGTGAATTTCGCCTTGAGACAGTTGCAGCACGTTGGTGCTGCAGCTGCCATCCAGTCCGGGCACTCGGCCTTCAGATGAGGCCCGCCACAGTGACTGCAGACATCCAGCGATCCCCGGCAGAACCGCCTCCCATGGCCATAGCCCAGACACCTTGAGCACTGGACCAGGGGAGACTGGTCCTCCACCTTGACCCTCTGGATATCGATGTGGATCGCGCCAGCCTCCGTGAATCGGCTCCATATTTGCGGCGACACCTGGAGTACCACATGGGCCATCAGAGGATTCCGGGCCTTCCTTCTGTATCTGACCTCCATGCGGTCCTCCTCTTTCCTTATTGGGGCTAAGAGAGCTTTGTTTTGGGCCCGTATCGCGCCCAAGACC
>OX387630.1:17660000-17676124 GCA_947568825.1 Sphinx pinastri
AGACAGTCCTGTAGGCCTTCGTCATCTTTTGCGCGAAACTGCGCTGGATGGCTCCGAGCTGCTTCCTTACACCCAGCTTACGGCTGGCTGGAGCCCATGCGCTTGCGGCATACAAGATCACGGGCTCCACCGCAGCCGTGTAGATCGTCCTGATCACTTCGGGTCCCAACCCCCACTGGACCTTGGCCGACCTCGCGAGCACTTTATAGAGGCTTATAGCCTTTGCGCACGCCTGCGTCACGTGACCGTTAAAGGTCAGTTTTCGGTCTATTGTAAGGCCAAGCAGCTTTATCTCATTAGACAGGCCAATGTCGACTCCACCCATGTGCAGGATCGGGGTGTCGTACTTAAGCTTGTTGGTGATCACCATTGCCTGGGTCTTGTGTGGCGCAAACTTCAGCTTATTTCGGACACCCCAGTCCCGCACATAGGCTAGAGCCGCATTGGCCTGCTTCTGAGCTTCTCCTGTGGAACCCCCATCAAACACCAGGACGACATCGTCAGCAAAAGCTTGACAATAGTCGCCCCGGCGCTCGAGCCCCTGTAAAAGAGGGTCTAGGAGGAGATTCCACAGGATTGGCCCCCCAATAGAACCTTGAACGCAACCTTTAACGGTCCTGCGCGCTGACTCGGCACCCGCGTATCGGACCCTGACCATCCGGTCATCTAGATAGCTGGCGACCATCCTTCTGATGTTTGGTGGGCAGCGTTCTTCCGCCAATCGGACCTTTATGGCCGGCCACCAGGCGCTATCGAAGGCCCCCTCTATGTCCAGTGATATCATAATCAGGACTTTCTTCTGCCGAAGTTTAGTCCTGACATGACTCATCAGATCATAGAGGGAGTCCTCGGTGCCCCTCTGTGGCATAAAGCCGTATTGGCGGTGGCTCATCCTAGGAAGGATGTGCCATTTTAGCCTACCCACCAGCATCTTTTCCAGAACCTTTCCCAGCACTGGCAACAGTCCTATCGGCCGGTGTGCCTTGGGAACCGAGTAATCATCCTTACCCGGCTTCCGCAGCACAACGACCGTGGCCTCTTTCCAAATCCTTGGAAAGTAGGCCAGTTCTAGGCACTTGTTGGCCAGTGCTAGGAAAGACTCCGGATCTTGGGCGATCGCCTGCGAACAGATGTCGGAGGTCAGGCCATCCGAGCCGGGTGCCTTTTTCGGGTTGAAGGTCACCAGCGCCGCAGTGAGCTCCCGCGACGTGAACGGTGGGTCATGTACCTCACCATGGACCCAGTCGTTCACTCGCGAGGCAAGCTCCCTGGTGCGCCGGTGATCCTCATTGTCCTCCTCGTCAGGGTCGTCTGGGTAGAAGGTTTCGGCAAGAAATCTTGCCGATTCCTCCTGACCCAGGGTTTTACCGTCCCTGACGAGTGGATGGTCTTCATGCCGCTTGGTCAGCCTGCCCATTACTCGGTATATCCCATCCCATAGCCCTTCCTTGTCCTGTTGTCCACAAAAATCCTTCCAACTTTTCACTTGTGCTTTCCTTGCCTCATTTTCATATTCTTCTTTTGCTTCCTTATATTCTCTAATTACTTTTTCTTTTCTTACAGATGCTGCCCATCTGATTCTCCTCTTCCTTCGCATCATTTCCCTCTTAAGCCTCTCAAGTTCACTGGACCACCAAGGTATTCGGTAAGTACTTTTATTTTCTTTTTTTGGTATTGTTTCTTCGCTTGTTTTGGTTATTATATCTGTGTATGCTATTGTTTTACGTTCTAATTCTTCTGTTGTTGCTATTCTTTCTATTTCTATTTTGTTTATTTTATTCGTGTCTAAAAGTTGTTTGATTTTTGTTCCAAATTGGTTCCATTTTGCTTTCTGTGTGTTGTATTTTCTTGTAGTACTATTGATTCGTATTCCTTTTTCTATTTTTAATTTTAAGTTAAATGTAATTGTATTATGGTCCGAACTTGTGAGGTCTTCTCTGACTCTCCAGTTATCTATCCTATCCAGGAGATCGACCGAGCAGGCGGTGACGTCCACCCGGCTGGAATACGCCCTTCCTCCTCTTACCGTGAAAAACGTTGGCGTATTGCCTTCATTTAACACGTGGAGCCCGGCTTCATCCAGCCAGTTGGACACCTCCTCTCCTCTTCGATCGATCTCCTGGCTCCACCATAGGCTTTTCGCGTTGTAGTCTCCCCCTATTAGCAAGCGTCTCGGGCCCAGCTTGCTGCAGATGGTCCTTAGCTGGTCTAGATACCCGTCCACCGGCCGATCCGGTTCGAAGTAGCACGAGACCGCCACGATCTCCCAGGCGCTGGAGCGGATGTTCACCACTACGATGTTGGTCGTGGTGAGTTCCGGGCAGATCAAAGCATCCATGCGTTCGTCAAAGACCGCTATGGCTGCCTTGACCTGTCCCTCCTCCTGTTCTGCGCACTGAAAAATCCTGACGGTCCCGTAGTCCTTCACGCGGCCGGATCCTCCGACGTATGGCTCCTGGATTAGAGCAAAAGCCAGCCTCTTCTCCGTAGCGAACAACATGAGCTCTTGAGTAGCTAGTGCTTTCCTTTGGAGGTTGGCCTGAGCCACCAGGTATGGCCTAACATCGGAGCCGGGGTCGGATACATTCGGGCCAAGTGTTGTGGAGACCACTTCAGCAATAAGCTATGGTGGATCGAGCCAGCGCGTCCCACTTCCTCCGCACCGGGCAGTCCTGACTGAAGGCGTTATGCCCCGTGTCAGTGAACTTTGCCTTTTGGCAATTGCAACAAGATGGTGCTGCGGCCGCCATCCAGTCAGGACATTCCGCTCTCAGGTGCGGTCCGCCGCAGTGGCTACACGCGTCCAGAGAGCCACGGCAGAACCGCCTCCCGTGGCCATAGCCCAAACATTTTGAGCACTGTACCAAGGGAGACTGGTCTTCTACCCTGACTCTCTGGACGTCGATATGTAACGCGCCCGCCCCTGTAAAAGTGCTCCATATCTGGGGTGATACCTTAAGGATCACGTGTGCCATGAGTGCGTTCCTGGCTTTCCTTCGGTACCTAATCTCCATTCTGTCACACTCCTTATCAATTAGCTCCAAAAGGTGTTTGTTTTGGGCTCTAATGGCTTTAATGATGTCGTCGTCGGTGTGACAGTTGAGTAGGTCCTTAATGATTATCAACGGATCCTTATTTTTGATGCTTTCAACCTTAAGATTATTCCCCTCTTTCCCCAGTCTCTTCTTAACCTTTTCCAACTCTTGTTTATCCTGGAAGCCGATGATTACCTTTCTGTCCTTCGCTTTCCTAATTTTGTCTATTCTAGTTCCTTCTTCCTTCGCATTGACTACCTTTCTTATCTTCTCCACCACCTCGTCTCCAGTTTCCTGCTCATTCTGAGATGTCACGACAATGGAATGTAGCGCCGTAGTCATTTCAACTGTTTTATTTTTGTGTGAACCGGCTGCTACATTCGCATATGTCCTATTTGCTATCATCTCTTCCCTGTGTTTCTTCATTTCCTCATTAATCCTTGCCATTTCTTGCCTTCCTTCCTGTAATAATCTCCCGTGTTCCTCTAACTTCTTGAGCAGGTCCCTTTCGAGCCTGTCCCTGTCTTCCTTTTCTCTTCCTTTGTCAACATCCTCTGTTCCTGCCGTTATTCCTTCAACTCTTTCAGTTTCCTTTCCAGTGGCTCCTTCTATATCCCTACCCTTGTAAGGCTTTCCCTCCTCGGAGTCCTTGACCAGCCTATACAGTCTCTCGGTAGCTTCGATGACATCGGCCTTTATTTCGCTCTTGAGGTTGCGGCTATTATTTATCTGGAGCTTCGCCTTCATGAGACACGCCTTTGCTTCAGTCGTCCTGTTCAGATAGGCAGGGCTACTCTTTTTCGGGGAACCCTGCCTAGCGGAACTTGAAGTCTCTGGCATAGGCTGGCTCCTAGATATGCCCCTCCGATCTGATGGGGCTGCAGAAGCCGCGGATGTCATGGGTGCTGTGGCGGCAGACCTTGTCTTCGGCATTATCGGTGGAGCGGCTCTAGTTTCGGCCACTTCATCGAGTCGAGACTCGATGGAGCGTCTCGCCTGAGCCACTGTTTGACTCCGAGAAGGGCCCGCCCTCTCTGGTACTTCGGCCTCAGGGTTGCGCTTTGGTGGGGAGAGGACCTTCTTCTGGGGCGTGTGAAAGCTGGGCATGATGGTCTGCCTGGATTGGGGTCCACGTCAAAATGTAAAAAAAAAGTAAAAAAGTGTAAAACTGTAGCTTCGTGAATGTAAAGTTCAAGAAGCGGTCAATTATGGTCAGTTTGGTTGTGCTTGTAAGTGTAGAAGGCTTACAGGTCAAGAAAAACGTCAAAATATGAAGTGCATAAAAGCACAGTTAGTCTGTTCTACTATTCTAGGTCTAATTATCTGTTTCTGTTACAGGTCTGTGGCGGTTCCAGCAGCGTGCGGCGTGTTTAAGATGATGGTAAGTAAAGTTTTATGTTTACTAACTAAAAGAATTTTGAGCTCTCGTCACGGTATAGCCGTACCCTACCTCGTTAAGCGACAATAGGGTGGGTGGGGGGGCAAAATTTCGCCGGAGCGCGACGTGCGATACGCCGTTGGACGCGTCTCGGCGAGTACTTCAACAGTATATAAGCAGACTATGTACGGTTGATACAAAAATTTGCAACCGTCAGCAAAACAGTGTAAGAGTTAAAAATTTGGAAAAAATTTAGTGGTGGGGATGACAAAAATATATTAAACGGTAAGTAACAACAAAATGCTACACAACGATGTGCCACACTAGATAGTTTTCATACAAATTTTCTAAGAAATCAGACAAACTAAGACAAACTTTATTTCTGCAAACACTTTACCACGTTGATTTCTTTATATACTGCGTCAGTGGTACTAAGGGAAGAAATTAAATTTCGCCGGAGCGCGACGTGCGATACGCCGTTGGACGCGTCTCGGCGAGTACTTCAACAGTATATAAGCAGACTATGTACGGTTGATACAAAAATTTGCAACCGTCAGCAAAACAGTGTAAGAGTTAAAAATTTGGAAAAAATTTAGTGGTGGGGATGACAAAAATATATTAAACGGTAAGTAACAACAAAATGCTACACAACGATGTGCCACACTAGATAGTTTTCATACAAATTTTCTAAGAAATCAGACAAACTAAGACAAACTTTATTTCTGCAAACACTTTACCACGTTGATTTCTTTATATACTGCGTCAGTGGTACTAAGGGAAGAAATTAAATTTCGCCGGAGCGCGACGTGCGATACGCCGTTGGACGCGTCTCGGCGAGTACTTCAACAGTATATAAGCAGACTATGTACGGTTGATACAAAAATTTGCAACCGTCAGCAAAACAGTGTAAGAGTTAAAAATTTGGAAAAAATTTAGTGGTGGGGATGACAAAAATATATTAAACGGTAAGTAACAACAAAATGCTACACAACGATGTGCCACACTAGATAGTTTTCATACAAATTTTCTAAGAAATCAGACAAACTAAGACAAACTTTATTTCTGCAAACACTTTACCACGTTGATTTCTTTATATACTGCGTCAGTGGTACTAAGGGAAGAAATTAAATTTCGCCGGAGCGCGACGTGCGATACGCCGTTGGACGCGTCTCGGCGAGTACTTCAACAGTATATAAGCAGACTATGTACGGTTGATACAAAAATTTGCAACCGTCAGCAAAACAGTGTAAGAGTTAAAAATTTGGAAAAAATTTAGTGGTGGGGATGACAAAAATATATTAAACGGTAAGTAACAACAAAATGCTACACAACGATGTGCCACACTAGATAGTTTTCATACAAATTTTCTAAGAAATCAGACAAACTAAGACAAACTTTATTTCTGCAAACACTTTACCACGTTGATTTCTTTATATACTGCGTCAGTGGTACTAAGGGAAGAAATTAAATTTCGCCGGAGCGCGACGTGCGATACGCCGTTGGACGCGTCTCGGCGAGTACTTCAACAGTATATAAGCAGACTATGTACGGTTGATACAAAAATTTGCAACCGTCAGCAAAACAGTGTAAGAGTTAAAAATTTGGAAAAAATTTAGTGGTGGGGATGACAAAAATATATTAAACGGTAAGTAACAACAAAATGCTACACAACGATGTGCCACACTAGATAGTTTTCATACAAATTTTCTAAGAAATCAGACAAACTAAGACAAACTTTATTTCTGCAAACACTTTACCACGTTGATTTCTTTATATACTGCGTCAGTGGTACTAAGGGAAGAAATTAAATTTCGCCGGAGCGCGACGTGCGATACGCCGTTGGACGCGTCTCGGCGAGTACTTCAACAGTATATAAGCAGACTATGTACGGTTGATACAAAAATTTGCAACCGTCAGCAAAACAGTGTAAGAGTTAAAAATTTGGAAAAAATTTAGTGGTGGGGATGACAAAAATATATTAAACGGTAAGTAACAACAAAATGCTACACAACGATGTGCCACACTAGATAGTTTTCATACAAATTTTCTAAGAAATCAGACAAACTAAGACAAACTTTATTTCTGCAAACACTTTACCACGTTGATTTCTTTATATACTGCGTCAGTGGTACTAAGGGAAGAAATTAAATTTCGCCGGAGCGCGACGTGCGATACGCCGTTGGACGCGTCTCGGCGAGTACTTCAACAGTATATAAGCAGACTATGTACGGTTGATACAAAAATTTGCAACCGTCAGCAAAACAGTGTAAGAGTTAAAAATTTGGAAAAAATTTAGTGGTGGGGATGACAAAAATATATTAAACGGTAAGTAACAACAAAATGCTACACAACGATGTGCCACACTAGATAGTTTTCATACAAATTTTCTAAGAAATCAGACAAACTAAGACAAACTTTATTTCTGCAAACACTTTACCACGTTGATTTCTTTATATACTGCGTCAGTGGTACTAAGGGAAGAAATTAAATTTCGCCGGAGCGCGACGTGCGATACGCCGTTGGACGCGTCTCGGCGAGTACTTCAACAGTATATAAGCAGACTATGTACGGTTGATACAAAAATTTGCAACCGTCAGCAAAACAGTGTAAGAGTTAAAAATTTGGAAAAAATTTAGTGGTGGGGATGACAAAAATATATTAAACGGTAAGTAACAACAAAATGCTACACAACGATGTGCCACACTAGATAGTTTTCATACAAATTTTCTAAGAAATCAGACAAACTAAGACGGTTAGGTTAGGTTAGGTTAGGTTAGGTTAGGTTAGGTTAGGTTAGGTTAGGTTAGGTTAGGTTAGGTTAGGTTAGGTTAGGTTAGGTTAGGTTAGGTTAGGTTAGGTTAGGTTAGGTTAGGTTAGGTTAGGTTAGGTTAGGTTAGGTTAGGTTAGGTTAGGTTAGGTTAGGTTAGGTTAGGTTAGGTTAGGTTAGGTTAGGTTAGGTTAGGTTAGGTTAGGTTAGGTTAGGTTAGGTTAGGTTAGGTTAGGTTAGGTTAGGTTAGGTTAGGTTAGGTTAGGTTAGGTTAGGTTAGGTTAGGTTAGGTTAGGTTAGGTTAGGTTAGGTTAGGTTAGGTTAGGTTAGGTTAGGTTAGGTTAGGTTAGGTTAGGTTAGGTTAGGTTAGGTTAGGTTAGGTTAGGTTAGGTTAGGTTAGGTTAGGTTAGGTTAGGTTAGGTTAGGTTAGGTTAGGTTAGGTTAGGTTAGGTTAGGTTAGGTTAGGTTAGGTTAGGTTAGGTTAGGTTAGGTTAGGTTAGGTTAGGTTAGGTTAGGTTAGGTTAGGTTAGGTTAGGTTAGGTTAGGTTAGGTTAGGTTAGGTTAGGTTAGGTTAGGTTAGGTTAGGTTAGGTTAGGTTAGGTTAGGTTAGGTTAGGTTAGGTTAGGTTAGGTTAGGTTAGGTTAGGTTAGGTTAGGTTAGGTTAGGTTAGGTTAGGTTAGGTTAGGTTAGGTTAGGTTAGGTTAGGTTAGGTTAGGTTAGGTTAGGTTAGGTTAGGTTAGGTTAGGTTAGGTTAGGTTAGGTTAGGTTAGGTTAGGTTAGGTTAGGTTAGGTTAGGTTAGGTTAGGTTAGGTTAGGTTAGGTTAGGTTAGGTTAGGTTAGGTTAGGTTAGGTTAGGTTAGGTTAGGTTAGGTTAGGTTAGGTTAGGTTAGGTTAGGTTAGGTTAGGTTAGGTTAGGTTAGGTTAGGTTAGGTTAGGTTAGGTTAGGTTAGGTTAGGTTAGGTTAGGTTAGGTTAGGTTAGGTTAGGTTAGGTTAGGTTAGGTTAGGTTAGGTTAGGTTAGGTTAGGTTAGGTTAGGTTAGGTTAGGTTAGGTTAGGTTAGGTTAGGTTAGGTTAGGTTAGGTTAGGTTAGGTTAGGTTAGGTTAGGTTAGGTTAGGTTAGGTTAGGTTAGGTTAGGTTAGGTTAGGTTAGGTTAGGTTAGGTTAGGTTAGGTTAGGTTAGGTTAGGTTAGGTTAGGTTAGGTTAGGTTAGGTTAGGTTAGGTTAGGTTAGGTTAGGTTAGGTTAGGTTAGGTTAGGTTAGGTTAGGTTAGGTTAGGTTAGGTTAGGTTAGGTTAGGTTAGGTTAGGTTAGGTTAGGTTAGGTTAGGTTAGGTTAGGTTAGGTTAGGTTAGGTTAGGTTAGGTTAGGTTAGGTTAGGTTAGGTTAGGTTAGGTTAGGTTAGGTTAGGTTAGGTTAGGTTAGGTTAGGTTAGGTTAGGTTAGGTTAGGTTAGGTTAGGTTAGGTTAGGTTAGGTTAGGTTAGGTTAGGTTAGGTTAGGTTAGGTTAGGTTAGGTTAGGTTAGGTTAGGTTAGGTTAGGTTAGGTTAGGTTAGGTTAGGTTAGGTTAGGTTAGGTTAGGTTAGGTTAGGTTAGGTTAGGTTAGGTTAGGTTAGGTTAGGTTAGGTTAGGTTAGGTTAGGTTAGGTTAGGTTAGGTTAGGTTAGGTTAGGTTAGGTTAGGTTAGGTTAGGTTAGGTTAGGTTAGGTTAGGTTAGGTTAGGTTAGGTTAGGTTAGGTTAGGTTAGGTTAGGTTAGGTTAGGTTAGGTTAGGTTAGGTTAGGTTAGGTTAGGTTAGGTTAGGTTAGGTTAGGTTAGGTTAGGTTAGGTTAGGTTAGGTTAGGTTAGGTTAGGTTAGGTTAGGTTAGGTTAGGTTAGGTTAGGTTAGGTTAGGTTAGGTTAGGTTAGGTTAGGTTAGGTTAGGTTAGGTTAGGTTAGGTTAGGTTAGGTTAGGTTAGGTTAGGTTAGGTTAGGTTAGGTTAGGTTAGGTTAGGTTAGGTTAGGTTAGGTTAGGTTAGGTTAGGTTAGGTTAGGTTAGGTTAGGTTAGGTTAGGTTAGGTTAGGTTAGGTTAGGTTAGGTTAGGTTAGGTTAGGTTAGGTTAGGTTAGGTTAGGTTAGGTTAGGTTAGGTTAGGTTAGGTTAGGTTAGGTTAGGTTAGGTTAGGTTAGGTTAGGTTAGGTTAGGTTAGGTTAGGTTAGGTTAGGTTAGGTTAGGTTAGGTTAGGTTAGGTTAGGTTAGGTTAGGTTAGGTTAGGTTAGGTTAGGTTAGGTTAGGTTAGGTTAGGTTAGGTTAGGTTAGGTTAGGTTAGGTTAGGTTAGGTTAGGTTAGGTTAGGTTAGGTTAGGTTAGGTTAGGTTAGGTTAGGTTAGGTTAGGTTAGGTTAGGTTAGGTTAGGTTAGGTTAGGTTAGGTTAGGTTAGGTTAGGTTAGGTTAGGTTAGGTTAGGTTAGGTTAGGTTAGGTTAGGTTAGGTTAGGTTAGGTTAGGTTAGGTTAGGTTAGGTTAGGTTAGGTTAGGTTAGGTTAGGTTAGGTTAGGTTAGGTTAGGTTAGGTTAGGTTAGGTTAGGTTAGGTTAGGTTAGGTTAGGTTAGGTTAGGTTAGGTTAGGTTAGGTTAGGTTAGGTTAGGTTAGGTTAGGTTAGGTTAGGTTAGGTTAGGTTAGGTTAGGTTAGGTTAGGTTAGGTTAGGTTAGGTTAGGTTAGGTTAGGTTAGGTTAGGTTAGGTTAGGTTAGGTTAGGTTAGGTTAGGTTAGGTTAGGTTAGGTTAGGTTAGGTTAGGTTAGGTTAGGTTAGGTTAGGTTAGGTTAGGTTAGGTTAGGTTAGGTTAGGTTAGGTTAGGTTAGGTTAGGTTAGGTTAGGTTAGGTTAGGTTAGGTTAGGTTAGGTTAGGTTAGGTTAGGTTAGGTTAGGTTAGGTTAGGTTAGGTTAGGTTAGGTTAGGTTAGGTTAGGTTAGGTTAGGTTAGGTTAGGTTAGGTTAGGTTAGGTTAGGTTAGGTTAGGTTAGGTTAGGTTAGGTTAGGTTAGGTTAGGTTAGGTTAGGTTAGGTTAGGTTAGGTTAGGTTAGGTTAGGTTAGGTTAGGTTAGGTTAGGTTAGGTTAGGTTAGGTTAGGTTAGGTTAGGTTAGGTTAGGTTAGGTTAGGTTAGGTTAGGTTAGGTTAGGTTAGGTTAGGTTAGGTTAGGTTAGGTTAGGTTAGGTTAGGTTAGGTTAGGTTAGGTTAGGTTAGGTTAGGTTAGGTTAGGTTAGGTTAGGTTAGGTTAGGTTAGGTTAGGTTAGGTTAGGTTAGGTTAGGTTAGGTTAGGTTAGGTTAGGTTAGGTTAGGTTAGGTTAGGTTAGGTTAGGTTAGGTTAGGTTAGGTTAGGTTAGGTTAGGTTAGGTTAGGTTAGGTTAGGTTAGGTTAGGTTAGGTTAGGTTAGGTTAGGTTAGGTTAGGTTAGGTTAGGTTAGGTTAGGTTAGGTTAGGTTAGGTTAGGTTAGGTTAGGTTAGGTTAGGTTAGGTTAGGTTAGGTTAGGTTAGGTTAGGTTAGGTTAGGTTAGGTTAGGTTAGGTTAGGTTAGGTTAGGTTAGGTTAGGTTAGGTTAGGTTAGGTTAGGTTAGGTTAGGTTAGGTTAGGTTAGGTTAGGTTAGGTTAGGTTAGGTTAGGTTAGGTTAGGTTAGGTTAGGTTAGGTTAGGTTAGGTTAGGTTAGGTTAGGTTAGGTTAGGTTAGGTTAGGTTAGGTTAGGTTAGGTTAGGTTAGGTTAGGTTAGGTTAGGTTAGGTTAGGTTAGGTTAGGTTAGGTTAGGTTAGGTTAGGTTAGGTTAGGTTAGGTTAGGTTAGGTTAGGTTAGGTTAGGTTAGGTTAGGTTAGGTTAGGTTAGGTTAGGTTAGGTTAGGTTAGGTTAGGTTAGGTTAGGTTAGGTTAGGTTAGGTTAGGTTAGGTTAGGTTAGGTTAGGTTAGGTTAGGTTAGGTTAGGTTAGGTTAGGTTAGGTTAGGTTAGGTTAGGTTAGGTTAGGTTAGGTTAGGTTAGGTTAGGTTAGGTTAGGTTAGGTTAGGTTAGGTTAGGTTAGGTTAGGTTAGGTTAGGTTAGGTTAGGTTAGGTTAGGTTAGGTTAGGTTAGGTTAGGTTAGGTTAGGTTAGGTTAGGTTAGGTTAGGTTAGGTTAGGTTAGGTTAGGTTAGGTTAGGTTAGGTTAGGTTAGGTTAGGTTAGGTTAGGTTAGGTTAGGTTAGGTTAGGTTAGGTTAGGTTAGGTTAGGTTAGGTTAGGTTAGGTTAGGTTAGGTTAGGTTAGGTTAGGTTAGGTTAGGTTAGGTTAGGTTAGGTTAGGTTAGGTTAGGTTAGGTTAGGTTAGGTTAGGTTAGGTTAGGTTAGGTTAGGTTAGGTTAGGTTAGGTTAGGTTAGGTTAGGTTAGGTTAGGTTAGGTTAGGTTAGGTTAGGTTAGGTTAGGTTAGGTTAGGTTAGGTTAGGTTAGGTTAGGTTAGGTTAGGTTAGGTTAGGTTAGGTTAGGTTAGGTTAGGTTAGGTTAGGTTAGGTTAGGTTAGGTTAGGTTAGGTTAGGTTAGGTTAGGTTAGGTTAGGTTAGGTTAGGTTAGGTTAGGTTAGGTTAGGTTAGGTTAGGTTAGGTTAGGTTAGGTTAGGTTAGGTTAGGTTAGGTTAGGTTAGGTTAGGTTAGGTTAGGTTAGGTTAGGTTAGGTTAGGTTAGGTTAGGTTAGGTTAGGTTAGGTTAGGTTAGGTTAGGTTAGGTTAGGTTAGGTTAGGTTAGGTTAGGTTAGGTTAGGTTAGGTTAGGTTAGGTTAGGTTAGGTTAGGTTAGGTTAGGTTAGGTTAGGTTAGGTTAGGTTAGGTTAGGTTAGGTTAGGTTAGGTTAGGTTAGGTTAGGTTAGGTTAGGTTAGGTTAGGTTAGGTTAGGTTAGGTTAGGTTAGGTTAGGTTAGGTTAGGTTAGGTTAGGTTAGGTTAGGTTAGGTTAGGTTAGGTTAGGTTAGGTTAGGTTAGGTTAGGTTAGGTTAGGTTAGGTTAGGTTAGGTTAGGTTAGGTTAGGTTAGGTTAGGTTAGGTTAGGTTAGGTTAGGTTAGGTTAGGTTAGGTTAGGTTAGGTTAGGTTAGGTTAGGTTAGGTTAGGTTAGGTTAGGTTAGGTTAGGTTAGGTTAGGTTAGGTTAGGTTAGGTTAGGTTAGGTTAGGTTAGGTTAGGTTAGGTTAGGTTAGGTTAGGTTAGGTTAGGTTAGGTTAGGTTAGGTTAGGTTAGGTTAGGTTAGGTTAGGTTAGGTTAGGTTAGGTTAGGTTAGGTTAGGTTAGGTTAGGTTAGGTTAGGTTAGGTTAGGTTAGGTTAGGTTAGGTTAGGTTAGGTTAGGTTAGGTTAGGTTAGGTTAGGTTAGGTTAGGTTAGGTTAGGTTAGGTTAGGTTAGGTTAGGTTAGGTTAGGTTAGGTTAGGTTAGGTTAGGTTAGGTTAGGTTAGGTTAGGTTAGGTTAGGTTAGGTTAGGTTAGGTTAGGTTAGGTTAGGTTAGGTTAGGTTAGGTTAGGTTAGGTTAGGTTAGGTTAGGTTAGGTTAGGTTAGGTTAGGTTAGGTTAGGTTAGGTTAGGTTAGGTTAGGTTAGGTTAGGTTAGGTTAGGTTAGGTTAGGTTAGGTTAGGTTAGGTTAGGTTAGGTTAGGTTAGGTTAGGTTAGGTTAGGTTAGGTTAGGTTAGGTTAGGTTAGGTTAGGTTAGGTTAGGTTAGGTTAGGTTAGGTTAGGTTAGGTTAGGTTAGGTTAGGTTAGGTTAGGTTAGGTTAGGTTAGGTTAGGTTAGGTTAGGTTAGGTTAGGTTAGGTTAGGTTAGGTTAGGTTAGGTTAGGTTAGGTTAGGTTAGGTTAGGTTAGGTTAGGTTAGGTTAGGTTAGGTTAGGTTAGGTTAGGTTAGGTTAGGTTAGGTTAGGTTAGGTTAGGTTAGGTTAGGTTAGGTTAGGTTAGGTTAGGTTAGGTTAGGTTAGGTTAGGTTAGGTTAGGTTAGGTTAGGTTAGGTTAGGTTAGGTTAGGTTAGGTTAGGTTAGGTTAGGTTAGGTTAGGTTAGGTTAGGTTAGGTTAGGTTAGGTTAGGTTAGGTTAGGTTAGGTTAGGTTAGGTTAGGTTAGGTTAGGTTAGGTTAGGTTAGGTTAGGTTAGGTTAGGTTAGGTTAGGTTAGGTTAGGTTAGGTTAGGTTAGGTTAGGTTAGGTTAGGTTAGGTTAGGTTAGGTTAGGTTAGGTTAGGTTAGGTTAGGTTAGGTTAGGTTAGGTTAGGTTAGGTTAGGTTAGGTTAGGTTAGGTTAGGTTAGGTTAGGTTAGGTTAGGTTAGGTTAGGTTAGGTTAGGTTAGGTTAGGTTAGGTTAGGTTAGGTTAGGTTAGGTTAGGTTAGGTTAGGTTAGGTTAGGTTAGGTTAGGTTAGGTTAGGTTAGGTTAGGTTAGGTTAGGTTAGGTTAGGTTAGGTTAGGTTAGGTTAGGTTAGGTTAGGTTAGGTTAGGTTAGGTTAGGTTAGGTTAGGTTAGGTTAGGTTAGGTTAGGTTAGGTTAGGTTAGGTTAGGTTAGGTTAGGTTAGGTTAGGTTAGGTTAGGTTAGGTTAGGTTAGGTTAGGTTAGGTTAGGTTAGGTTAGGTTAGGTTAGGTTAGGTTAGGTTAGGTTAGGTTAGGTTAGGTTAGGTTAGGTTAGGTTAGGTTAGGTTAGGTTAGGTTAGGTTAGGTTAGGTTAGGTTAGGTTAGGTTAGGTTAGGTTAGGTTAGGTTAGGTTAGGTTAGGTTAGGTTAGGTTAGGTTAGGTTAGGTTAGGTTAGGTTAGGTTAGGTTAGGTTAGGTTAGGTTAGGTTAGGTTAGGTTAGGTTAGGTTAGGTTAGGTTAGGTTAGGTTAGGTTAGGTTAGGTTAGGTTAGGTTAGGTTAGGTTAGGTTAGGTTAGGTTAGGTTAGGTTAGGTTAGGTTAGGTTAGGTTAGGTTAGGTTAGGTTAGGTTAGGTTAGGTTAGGTTAGGTTAGGTTAGGTTAGGTTAGGTTAGGTTAGGTTAGGTTAGGTTAGGTTAGGTTAGGTTAGGTTAGGTTAGGTTAGGTTAGGTTAGGTTAGGTTAGGTTAGGTTAGGTTAGGTTAGGTTAGGTTAGGTTAGGTTAGGTTAGGTTAGGTTAGGTTAGGTTAGGTTAGGTTAGGTTAGGTTAGGTTAGGTTAGGTTAGGTTAGGTTAGGTTAGGTTAGGTTAGGTTAGGTTAGGTTAGGTTAGGTTAGGTTAGGTTAGGTTAGGTTAGGTTAGGTTAGGTTAGGTTAGGTTAGGTTAGGTTAGGTTAGGTTAGGTTAGGTTAGGTTAGGTTAGGTTAGGTTAGGTTAGGTTAGGTTAGGTTAGGTTAGGTTAGGTTAGGTTAGGTTAGGTTAGGTTAGGTTAGGTTAGGTTAGGTTAGGTTAGGTTAGGTTAGGTTAGGTTAGGTTAGGTTAGGTTAGGTTAGGTTAGGTTAGGTTAGGTTAGGTTAGGTTAGGTTAGGTTAGGTTAGGTTAGGTTAGGTTAGGTTAGGTTAGGTTAGGTTAGGTTAGGTTAGGTTAGGTTAGGTTAGGTTAGGTTAGGTTAGGTTAGGTTAGGTTAGGTTAGGTTAGGTTAGGTTAGGTTAGGTTAGGTTAGGTTAGGTTAGGTTAGGTTAGGTTAGGTTAGGTTAGGTTAGGTTAGGTTAGGTTAGGTTAGGTTAGGTTAGGTTAGGTTAGGTTAGGTTAGGTTAGGTTAGGTTAGGTTAGGTTAGGTTAGGTTAGGTTAGGTTAGGTTAGGTTAGGTTAGGTTAGGTTAGGTTAGGTTAGGTTAGGTTAGGTTAGGTTAGGTTAGGTTCAGGTTAGGTTAGGTTAGGTTAGGTTAGGTTAGGTTAGGTTAGGTTAGGTTAGGTTAGGTTAGGTTAGGTTAGGTTAGGTTAGGTTAGGTTAGGTTAGGTTAGGTTAGGTTAGGTTAGGTTAGGTTAGGTTAGGTTAGGTTAGGTTAGGTTAGGTTAGGTTAGGTTAGGTTAGGTTAGGTTAGGTTAGGTTAGGTTAGGTTAGGTTAGGTTAGGTTAGGTTAGGTTAGGTTAGGTTAGGTTAGGTTAGGTTAGGTTAGGTTAGGTTAGGTTAGGTTAGGTTAGGTTAGGTTAGGTTAGGTTAGGTTAGGTTAGGTTAGGTTAGGTTAGGTTAGGTTAGGTTAGGTTAGGTTAGGTTAGGTTAGGTTAGGTTAGGTTAGGTTAGGTTAGGTTAGGTTAGGTTAGGTTAGGTTAGGTTAGGTTAGGTTAGGTTAGGTTAGGTTAGGTTAGGTTAGGTTAGGTTAGGTTAGGTTAGGTTAGGTTAGGTTAGGTTAGGTTAGGTTAGGTTAGGTTAGGTTAGGTTAGGTTAGGTTAGGTTAGGTTAGGTTAGGTTAGGTTAGGTTAGGTTAGGTTAGGTTAGGTTAGGTTAGGTTAGGTTAGGTTAGGTTAGGTTAGGTTAGGTTAGGTTAGGTTAGGTTAGGTTAGGTTAGGTTAGGTTAGGTTAGGTTAGGTTAGGTTAGGTTAGGTTAGGTTAGGTTAGGTTAGGTTAGGTTAGGTTAGGTTAGGTTAGGTTAGGTTAGGTTAGGTTAGGTTAGGTTAGGTTAGGTTAGGTTAGGTTAGGTTAGGTTAGGTTAGGTTAGGTTAGGTTAGGTTAGGTTAGGTTAGGTTAGGTTAGGTTAGGTTAGGTTAGGTTAGGTTAGGTTAGGTTAGGTTAGGTTAGGTTAGGTTAGGTTAGGTTAGGTTAGGTTAGGTTAGGTTAGGTTAGGTTAGGTTAGGTTAGGTTAGGTTAGGTTAGGTTAGGTTAGGTTAGGTTAGGTTAGGTTAGGTTAGGTTAGGTTAGGTTAGGTTAGGTTAGGTTAGGTTAGGTTAGGTTAGGTTAGGTTAGGTTAGGTTAGGTTAGGTTAGGTTAGGTTAGGTTAGGTTAGGTTAGGTTAGGTTAGGTTAGGTTAGGTTAGGTTAGGTTAGGTTAGGTTAGGTTAGGTTAGGTTAGGTTAGGTTAGGTTAGGTTAGGTTAGGTTAGGTTAGGTTAGGTTAGGTT